>APFE031349895.1:23114-49416 GCA_000404065.3 Pinus taeda
AGATTTTGTCAAAGAAAGGGCTCCTATCCCAAATGGGCCAATGGAAAATGGATATACAACTCGCTGCTACAACCTACCAGATTGAGGATTTTTCTCTTCCTGGTACATAATCTATCTTGATCTCTATCTCTATCCCCTACTATGTATATTGGAACTGGTTTTCCACCATAGTGCATGTTTTCACTTTTTGACTGAAGATGCTCAGATAATGAGGACTTGTCTATCTCTGGCCAAACTGTTTGGTCATTTTTTGTTAATCTATCTTGATCTCTATCTCTATCCCCTACTATGTATATTGGAACTGTTTTTCCACCATAGTGCATGTTTTCACTTTTTGACTGAAGATGCTCAGATAATGAGAACTTATCTATCTCTGGCCAAACTGTTTGGTCATTTTTTGTTTTTCAAGCTTATTGCATAGACAAATCATATTATCTTCTGGTAACTTTTTCTCCCCCTAGGCTTTTAAGTGTAAAAGTATGAGGAGAATATTTTTACTATCTCCCAAAACTAGACATTAGCTTGATATTACAGCCTATCCATATGTATATTGGGACTCATATGATATTAATACAATCTAGATACTGAAAGAAAATAAATTCAGTAATATCAAAAAGACATATTTAGCAATTAACCCCCCTGAATCTCGTCCACGGTATTCATTTAACTTCGGTCGGTTCTCTTCCATGAGATTAATCTAATGAACATGTTTACGATTTAATCGATCTGCAGTTTCCTCTACGTGTTTATGATTTAATCCATCTGTGGTTTCCTCTACAAGTTTAACCCACTGTTCATGAGTTTGACCCCGAGACTGTTTTATGAATCCCGTTATTGAAATTATAGGTTATCTTTGGTGACGTGGAACCTATTTCATTTATTGATAATTGTATTTCATATTCATTTCTATATTGTGTACGGTGCAAACTTGGTAATTGTGCTTACGTGATGATGGCTAACTTTGTAATTAATCTGGCGTGAATGCTCTCTAGTTGTAACCTTTTGCTTTTTAATTAAAGATTAGTGTTTTGAAGATCATTTTGTTAATATTATTTTATTATTATTAAAATATTTTAAATTTGGATTAAAAACACTTATTTGGGTTTGTTTTATTTATTTAATTAAAAATGTGGGGTTGAAATTGATTAATTTTATTGTTATAATTCATTTATTTTATTGAGTAGAAAGTTAGTTTTAATATGCCATTTAACGTATAATATTATATTATATATTATCTTTATATTATTATTGATAATAATGACGCTAATGTCATCTAATTTAGAACTTTTTGGTTTTTTTTATTTATTTATTATTATATAATATTGGATTAAGGTGTATTAATATTTTAATGTTAAAAATAAAAAATAACTATAATAAATCATATATATATACTATAAATCCAATGGTTTAATCTACAATATATATTTGTTAATAATGACTTGCGTGATCATTGTCTGTGAAAGTGCAACTTTGAATGCATAAATGGATTCAACACCTTAAAATACCCTTTCTAAGCATTTGGAATTTGCAAATTAAAACAACTTAAATTTATGTTCTAAAAATCTATTCACCGATTTTGGGGTAAAGTTAAACTAGCTAAATTAACTAAAAAACAATTGTTAGGTCATTCAATAGCTTAGAAAAAACTTATAATTATATATATAATATATATATAATATATTATTATATATATTATATATATATATATATATTAAATGAGGGCATGTTGTGGTAAAATTTGTGGTAAGTAAAGGTTTAAATTTAATTATTATAATCACTAATTATGAGGGTTGCCTACTATTTGTGAGAATTAAATCTAAGTGAATTGGACAAAAAATATTCTTCCAAACTATTTTATCTAAACCTAATTATCATAGTGAATATGTTCTTTTGTGTGTCAATTTTATTATTATTAATTCTTCAAAATTTTACAGTGGATAAACATGAATGTAAAAACTAAGGACAAACTACCAAACTTTACATAGTAACAAAAAACAAAAAAACCAAAAATGCCAAGAAACATAGAGAATGATAAAACAACAAACTGCCATTACCACATATGACAGAAATCAGGTGCATGTCCAACATTAGGAGTAGCCAGAAGTCCAAGACACCATGGACATGAAATTCTAGATGAGTTAGATGCACCTCCATCTCATCTAGGCAATCATTGGTGGGCCTCTCACTCCTCATCATATATGCCAAGTGGTGGAGGACATCCCATTGGTTTTGTTGTAGGACATTCATAAATGTGATGACTTCATTTTGGTCATCGTGATTTTATTGTTGCATATCCTCAAACATTGTTATTATGTTATGCATTTGAAGGTTCAAGGACTCCATGGATGATGCTTGGTCTACATGGTCGAGAGAAGGGACCTGATAATGAGCCAATTCCCCCTCCAACTCAATTCTCGCACCCCCATCATCATCTATCACTCTTTCCTAACCACCATAGCTTGTTGGTTGGCCACGAGGCCCCAACCCTCTTCGAGCTCAACCTCTCTACCTAATCATCTCTATAGGTGTGAGAGACCACCAGTAAGCCATGAGGCCCCAAACCTCTTCGAGCTCGACCCCTCTACCTAATCATCTCTATAGGTGTGAGAGACCACCAGTAACCCAACTTTGAATTGAGCTCAAGCCCCACTCCAACGCACACCATAGCCAAGACACACTATTAGAGGAACAATAATTCCAACCCACACAAGCTCCCAACTCACCCACACACGGTCGGCTCGACCAACAACCTTTTGGGGCAATGTTGACAATCGGGATAGGTTAGATTAATTGCGTCTTAAACTAGATCTTACATGTGTTATCATACCTTTTGCATTCTAGAAGTCCTCTTGTTAAGAGGCAAAACTTTAGAGTGGTTTGGTAGTGCCATCAAAACAGATTAGGGGTCATTTTCTTGCCTGATCACTAGGAAGAATTGATTTGATGTCCTTGCCTATTGGTAACTAAAGAAACATCTTAAACCAATAAAAATAGGGAAAAGGTAACTGGCCCTAGTTAAACTAGTTGGAACCACCATTCCAAACAGAAAAGGAGCTTCTTTAAGGTCTGAACTGGGTGGTCTCCCTTAGAGTGTTGTAGGCAAAGAATTTCAATCCTTCAACATTTTTGGCACTAGAAGGAGGGCCTGAAACTTGTTGTCTATTGGATTCTTTGTATTCTAACATTTTATTTTTATTACAATGTCTCCTCTTAAACTTCCAATTTGGAGTTGTATTTCTGGATGTACATCTGCCAATATTCCACCAGAAGTGGTAAGACTCTTGTCTTAGGTAAATTTTAATGGCAAGAGGAAGCAAAAATCGAGGGTGTAGTGGCTTAAGGAAGGAGAATGAAATTCAATTTTTTTTCATAAATCAATGATACACCACCACCACATCAATAGAATCTTCTATATTATTTTGAGTGATGGTGAAAGAAAGATACAACATCATGAGGTTGAGCAGGAATTAAAATATTATTATAGGGATATTTTAACTAAGAGCGCCTCTCATAGGAAACAAGGTATTAATATCGTTCTTTAGCATATCCCAAGACTAGTCAGTAAAGACCAGAACATCACCTTGATAAGGCCAATTTCTTTCCAGGAAATAGAGATGGTGGTCATGCATATGCCCAAAAATAAGGCACTACGACCTAATGGCTTCACCTCCGATTTATTTCAGGCATGTTGTGTTTTCTTGGGTAAGGATATTCACAAAATAGTAGAAGAATCGAGACAAAACAAATATTTGCAACCCACACTCAATGCTACTTTTTTTATTCTCATTCTGAAAGATGGACACTTGGAGATTCCTAATGGCTTTCAACCAATTGTGCTTTGTAATGTGATATATAAAATTATCTCATCAGTGATTTTCAATCGATTGAAGCCAATGATCCCATTTCTAATATCGCCCACTCATACTGGTTTGGTGGAGGGTCGACAGATTGCAAATGGCATCATTGCAACATAAGAAATTATTCATTCCCTTAGGGTAATGAAGAACCCAAGTATGATTATTAAACTCTATTTTTCTAAAACTTATGATCGCATCGGTTGGACTTACTTGTTTCAGGTTCTTCGAGCCTATGGCTTCTCTAGACAATGGATATCTTGGGTCTCGTCTCTCATATCTACCATTTTTTTCTCTATTTTGATCAATGTTTCACTTCAGCCACTTTAACCTCCTATAGAGGTTTGAGGCAAGGTGATCCACTATCTCATTGCCTACATATATTAATGATGGAAGGGCTTGGGATAATTTTACAGATATCCTATGTTTTGGGGCACATGGATGGTTTACATTTATATGGTAAGGAATTTCCTATCTCGCATCAACAATTTGTTGATGATGTAGTCCTCTACGGGCTACCCAAAATGAAAGAGGCAAGAGGTATAAGAAAAATCCTACAAACTTTCATGGAAGTGTCTGACACATTTGTAAATAGAGATAAAACAATTTCTTTTTCTTCAATTTCCCGGAAGTTTTTCAACCACATTTGACTCGAATTTTAGGTTTTAAAAAGGGTTATCTTCCTTCCAAATACTTGGGGTTACCTCTGGATATACACTCCAATTGAGTGGCATCCTAGGAAGCCCTCATAGAAAGGACTCGGAGAAAGGTTAACAATTGGACTTTTAGGTCTCTTAATTTTTTGAGCCACCTCATATTACTAAAAGAAATATTATCAAGATATCTTTGTTCACTATGGAGTGACTTCTTGTGGAGGGGCGTCAAAAAAATACGTAAGTGGGCTTTGGTAGGATAGGACAAATTGGCAAAACCAAATTTCATGGGGAGATTGGGCCTTTGGGATCCAAAATTGACCATCCAAGTTTATGGTATGAAATTATGATTGCTCTGGGTTCAGGGAGGCCCTCAAATTTGGAAGCATATTTTGCTAAGGAAATATTTTCCCTTACACAACCAAGAAGAGAGATTACATCTTGATGGTACTATCAAAGGATCTGGTCTCTTGAACTAGGATTTGGAAGGTAAGGACCTTATTAAAGGCCATGCATTTTGGGATGTAAAAGATTGTACAAATGCATCTTTCTAGGAAGACTCTCGGCAACAGTTAGCTCGCTTGGGAGACATCCAACAATTTTAATCCATACAAACTCTTTCAAAAAGCCTTGGCACTCATAAGTTGATAGAATTTTGGAAACCTTTAACGAAGAAGCAGTAATGGAGGATATGGAAGGAAAAAGATGATTGGGCACACAAGATCGATATTTTCCCCTAGGATAAGTTTTAAGAAATATTATATAATAGGCAAACTAAAGTCTCTCAACAACGAAATACTTTGCGATGGGGATATCAATCATTTGGCACATTCTCATTAAAAGAAGCTTAATCTCTACTTTTAAGGCTTCATCCAAATGATAATGAAACTTTTTGGAAGTAGTTGTGGAATCGCTCATGGTGGCCAAACCTTGCCACTTTTCTTTGGCTCATCGCATGGGGTCGTAACTTTACTTAGGATTTCCTATGGAGAAAAGGTTATGAGAGGACTTCTTCATGTTCACTATGTATTCAAGCAGAAGATTCAACATACCACATTTTTATTACTTTCCCCTTTGCATGACGTATTTGGGAAATTATCCCACAAATTTTCTGATGTACCTTGCCATACTCGGGAGATGTCAAAACTTTATTAACTCATTGTCTTGATAGAAGGTTTAAGAATCATTTTTTTACAGGCTTGGCAACTAGCCCTTAGCTTCACCCAATGGAATTTGTGGAAATAAAGGAACCTCAAAGTGTTTGAAATGAAGAAAAGGATTGCTTATCTTTTAAAAGAAATCATCCTCCACAACATTCGAGAGACGGTTTTTGTATCCTCATTCACAAAGGAATATTTGTCAGCTGATGAGTCTAAGGATTATATTTTAAAAAACCTTTACTTATGCTCTTCTATGTTGATCCCCTCTCCCATTATAGTTATGGGATCAATTTCTAATAGTAACAATTCATTTACACCTCCTTCGTCAACCTTCAAGATATTAATCTTCAACTACACATCTAAGGGAAACCCCAGAGTGACAGGCTATGGTGGGATTTTCCAAGGTGAGAATTCATGCCCTCTACATGCATATGCATTATCCTATGGCATCACAACTAATAACTTGGAATAATTTCTTGCCTTGGATAAAGCCTTACAAATTGTTGCTAAAGAGGGGCATCATTTGCTACAAGTACATGCAGAGTCTGACCTTGTAATACAATGTTTACGTAGGATGTTACATGGTCATCTGGTGGGTAAATTAAATCACAATTGACACCTTCATGAAGTGATTATGAATATTAAAAACCTGGTCTTAAATTTCGATTACATTATTCCTCACCATACGCGACGAGAAGGAAATAGGGTGGCATAAACATTGGCTGATTGGGGTAGCCGCAAATGACACTTAGCCTTTAATGACCTATGGAGGACCGTGGCTCTCACATATGATATACAAAAAATCAAACGGTGGGTGCAACAAGACAAGTTCGTAGCATAGGATAATGTCCCTGATGGGGCTGGTATTAAGGCTCCTAGGCGAGGCATGTAACATGATTTTTCATGCTCACAAATCGAATGGTGAATGGGATGGTGAACCTGGTAAGGTTCCCATGCTTTACACTTGTCCTGATCACATCCAAGCGTGGCATCCTCACCTCCGTAGCTTCACAATCACTGATTCTCCTCATGTCATTTTAAATATGGGTGAATGGTGGCAACTAGGTTCCAATACAACATTCCTTTTGTTCAAAACCTCCATCCATCACAAATTATTATGGGTCACCTAACTCATGGAGGATTGGTTATGGGAGAAAGTGACCATGACATACGCAAGGCGCATTTCATCCATGAGAACCTAATTTGGGGTTTTAACGAGAGTGTTAAAATACGTTCCATGATATACACTTGTCCCTTTGTGGTTTTTGTACATTCTAGTTTTCTCTCACATCTATTCGACCCTCTCACATATTTTCCCCATTATAAATATACGACCATCATCTCAGGATGGCGGCTTCTTTGCGTTGCTTGTTTGAATGTGGAAGGGTTCCAATTATCGCGCTACTCTCGGATGTTGAGGTTAGATTCTCCAATTTCGAAGGAAGTTTTGTCTCTATACTACCTTGCATCACAATTTGGTTCTTATTTATCATCTACCAGTTTATTTGTGTTATATCACCTCTGTAGTTCTTCTAGTCTCCACAAGAGTTAATGTCATTTGTGTTGTTTCTCCACAACACGATGATGGGTCCCTCTTTTGAGTTGGTCGTTATGATGCCCACCTCGTCACCCCAGATCTATGATTCCACAGGCATTTTGTTTAACTGCCTTGTATTAGTCTGTGAAGTGTGGTACCCTGGTATATTTTCTATTTGATTTTGATAATGTCAAGGGTCAA
Source organism: Pinus taeda (assembly GCA_000404065.3). Taxonomy (NCBI): domain Eukaryota; kingdom Viridiplantae; phylum Streptophyta; class Pinopsida; order Pinales; family Pinaceae; genus Pinus; species Pinus taeda. The sequence continues at coordinate 30,520 of APFE031349895.1, forward strand.
GTTATTGTCAAAGCTACCCTAAGTTTTATGGGCTCAATTTCCTTTGTCCTTCGCAAAATTTTCTCCTTTGGGATGTTGGGTGGACAAGTCAATTTGAGCTTCATTGCTTTGTTCCATACCCTGCACTAAAACATTATTCTCTTTTCCACTTTATGATCAATGACATCCTCGTTATCCTCAATTTTGTTGCTCCAGTAACATTGTCTATCCACCATTGTAACTTGTTAGTCTCACTATTGTTCACCCATATTCCTAGGTTTTATCTACACATGGCCCCTAGGCAGCGTTTGCTCAGCCGTCATAGTGGTGCATTAGGATCATCCTCGTCTCATAGTTGACATCTCTTTGGTTGGGATTCAATGGCCAACCACTTTGATTTGGTTCCTTTTGAAGTGAGGAATGAAATTCTTCACTTAGAGGCAAAGGAGTTTGGGGACCAATTATATTTTTTTACTCTGAGATTAGTGGCAATTGCCTCAAGTGCATTCCTGACCTAGAAAAATTTAGAAAGAGGAAGCTCCACTTCCTTTATTCATTGTTTACGCATCGTTAGCTAGAAACATTGCTTCATATGGTAATTTGCAACAAACAAGTCGACAATTATAAGATATTTACATGGTAGGAGGAAATCAAGAGAATTCTTTGAGATATTTGCTACAATTTGGATGATATTGTGGTCAACTTAACAACGGTAGAGCGTTTTGTAGTGTTTGACTTAGATATTGAGTTCGATGCACAACTTGAAGCACCAACAATCATGAATGCTCCAGTTGGGATATTGCCCCAAGGAAACTCTACTCCACTCTCTATTCATCATTTCAGATTAACAACTTCTCATGGTTTTTCCACTTCTTTTTGCAAGCTCGTTATTATTGGTTTTTTGTTCTAGTTTGTCATAATGGGTTGATGGCATGCCATATTGAAACAATGTTCTTTTGTATGGTTTACTCATATTACAATGGATGCCATGTTACAGTAGATGGGTAGTAGGCATAGTACCGCTCATTATGTTTAAAAAAAGGTCTTGTCTTTCTAGTATTGTCCTCTTTAAGTTTTGTACAAGCCTCTCGGAAGCTAATTTCTTGTACTTAAGGACTTTACCGATAGTAACATTGAATCTTTGGTCTTCACATGTTAAAAATATGGGATCCTAGAGTGTATTTTTGATGAAAAGGAGATGTAATACTAATTATCACTAATGGAATTATATTTATAAAGCTTAAAAAAGAAGAGTCCATCAAAATTAAGTTGTATGACATATATTAGATAGCATGAAACTCTAGTTTTAATCCATTTCCTAATAAGAAAAATATCAAAATACATTAAATTATATATATACAAGTATTTGAAGCCAAAGTAAAATTCTCTAATTCTTTCATTTTTCACATTGTACATTTAATATAAAATGTTAATGTCACATATACAAAAAGAAGAGTTTGGTAAAGTACTAAATGTGACATTGGAGCTTGATAAAATAAGCATCAAATTATTATAACTGAGAAAAAAATTACACTGATTAGAAAAAAAGTTGAGTAAAATAAGTGTTAAGTGTGATATTGAAGCTTAGTAAAATAAGCATTAAATGGTTATGATTAAGAAATAGATAACATAAATTAGAAATTAAGAAAAAAAATAAAATTAATGATTAAATTAATTATCGTTCAAAATTCAATCAAATATAATATTAGAGAATGCATATTACATATTTAAAATGCATCATTATAAAATATAAAATTACATATTTAAAAAACATAAAAAATTATTCGCATAAACCAGAAAATCACATAACAATATAAAAGATTATTCCCTTAAATCATGAAATCACACTACACTGTCACATCCCACAATAAAAATACATAAAAAAAACCTGAGCATCATCTTATTAAGGAAAAAAAGCTAAAACCAAAAAAATAGCATAAATGCAACTACTCCCTGATGCTCAATAATCGTACTTCATTGAAATTCTTTGTTACAGTGAAAGAATATGCAAATATATAATTTAATTAATTTTAAGGGAATTTATGTTTAAAACTCGTCGGCACGTCCATTTTTATTTAATTAGCTTTTAATAAACAAAAAACAAAAGAAGGGCATTGTTAGCATAAATGCAACTAATCACCTAATGCTCAATAATTGTACTTTATTAAAAATTCTTTGTTACGGTGAAAAAATATGGAAACGTCCATTTTTATTTAATTAGCTTTTAATAAACAAAAAACAAAAGAAGGGCATTGTTAGCATAAATGCAACTAATCACCTAATGCTCAATAATTGTACTTTATTAAAAATTCTTTGTTATGGTGAAAAAATATGCAAATATATAATTTAATTAATTTTAAGTGAATTTATGTTTAAAACTCTTGGGCATGTCCATTTTTATTTAATTAGCTTTTAATAATCCATTCTATTTTCTTATAATTATTAAAAGAGTAAAACAATAATCCCTTCTTCTTATAATTATTAAAAGAGAAACAAAAACCCAAATTTTATGGTCACTCGATTTTAATTACAATTAAGTAAAAATTGATAAATTGATCTCTACTTTAGTGATCTTTATGAAAGACTCTGGCCCACTTTGGAGAAATTAAAAAAACAATCAGAAGTCAAAATAGAGGCTAAAAAGAAAAGGGAAAAATCTTAAATCTAAATTTATAAGGAAATCTAAATTTATAAGGAAATAGAGAAAGTAGAAAAACCCTGAATCTAAATAGAAAGTATTGAAAAAAAATAAGGATCAAACCATGGGTATGCTTTTTGAATTTGGTAAGCGGACTCATTTTACATCTAATAAGATAAGCAGTAGTCTATAACGCGACTTTTTGAAAGCCTTTCCGGCGGATTTTTCCGGCCAAGTTCCCGCAGCAATTCATTGGAATCCCAAGTTTGATAGCTAGTTTCTGCACAATCAATGGCTCCCAGGGGTTTTTCAAGGCACTGAATCCAAATATGCAGTTAAAAAACCATTTTAACTGCTAAAAATCAAGATTTAACCTCATTTCTTCCGCCGGATTCCGTCACCGGAATCTCCAAAAAGTCGCATTATAGACAACTCCATAAGATAAGGCGTTGGTAATTGGTCTCCCTAGAATGGGTGGTTCAACTATCCGTTAAAAGAAAGCGCGTAGTCTAACTAGATGGAGAAGTTAGCTCGGAAAATTATAGAAATTCTGGTTATATTTAGAAAAAACCTAACAAGAATTTTTGTAAAGATGTTATAGTTGTTAAAGTTCAAAATTTTAGGTGTTTTAGACGTTTTTTATGGTGTTGAATCCATTTCCACCATCAAAAACACGATTCAAACAGTGCATCTACAAGATTTTTTGAATATTTTTTACCCGGATTCCGCCACTTTTAACCGTCTAGGCTAGAGTTTTATGCATAATATTGTATCTCCCAAAATCAATTTATGCATAATATTATATCTCGCAGAATTAATACAAATTGAATCCGGCCCTGTAGTAATACTATCTCCAGAAGAGCATCTTTTTGTTTTATTATCTATAAAATTTGACTTTTAATAAGTTTATTGGATTCTTGTAATTGTGTCTAAATATTTTTAAAATAATTGTATGAATTAATAAAGATTTCTAGAATTTTATATTAATTTTTTTCTAAAATAAAAGAAATTAAACCTATTGAAAATAAGGAACCTAATAGACATACAACATGGTGATGCCATCGAAAGTAGGGAAAATAATAAACAGGAGAGTCCCCGGTATGCAGTTTAGGCCAGTGTAGGCATTGCTTATTTCATTTAAGTAGTTAGAGTAGACTGTAGATTAATTCATAGAATACATAGTTAAGGTAACAGAGCTCTCCCACTACGGAAAATGGACACTACTTTGCTAAATTCTGATTTAATCCCTGATTTTATGTTCCCTAATCTTTAAGAAGCCAAGTTAGCCTGTGCTCCACGCAAAAGTTGTGCCAAGGTATGCATCTTAGGCCAGTGTAGGCATTTAAGTAATTTGAGTAGATTGCAGATGAATTCATATAATACATAGTTAATGTAGCAGACCTCTTCAACTTGTGGATAGTGGCCAGGACTGCTGAATTCTGTTTTATTCCCTGATTTTATGTTCCTTAGTTTTTTTAATTATCCAAGCTAGCGCCCTACTTCTAGGACTTGACTCTACATTTTAGGTTGATAGTAGATCTATCCCACTTGTAAACAATGGTCAATATTTTAGCGAATTTGTTGTTGGAAGAATCATTGCACCTCTATAGAATCTGTAATTTCCATGCTACGGATCCTAGTTACTAGTTTGTAACGTTTACCAACCACCTGCGGGTTTTGGTGTAACAACGAACCTCCACCTGGTATCAGAGCTTGGACCCAAGTTCGATTCCCCCGAGTTGTGTTTGAGGGGGGTGTTGGAAGAATCACTGCACCTCTATAGAATCTGTAATTTCCACCCTGGGTGTAAGGACCTGCGGTTCATAACTCGTCCGCTGATGCGAAGTGCGAAGGAGAGCGCACGAGCTAACCGAGCGACACTTGAAATATGTGCGAAAGTGTTGGAGCGGTCATGTGTTTATACGATGGATGAGCATGGGCAATCCACATAACAAGCCGACAGTAGAAGGTTGTGTCTGGGGACGTTGGTCAACGAGCCGACTAGCCACAAACATGAACGAAGGCGTTGGTTGATGATTTGCAAGGCTCGACGAAGGGAGTGGCACGGCTGCTGGACAACGTATATATTAGCGATGGATGATGGCATTTGAGGCATCACACATCGACCTTCGATCAAACAAGTAAGGCGCAGTTCACAAGAGATACAAGGTGTGAAGTTGGGAGTATAGCCGCATGCGCCTAAGCTTGAGCAAGGCCGAACGAGATATCACATGAAGGAATCGGGTGGAAGGCGTAGGGTGAGGAGCGCCCGTCGGTTGAGCGAAGGAGCACGGGTGAAGGCGTCGGCGCACAGGTGAAGGCGTGGGTGCCCAGTGGTGTGAAGGCATGCACAGGTTCTTGGGTAGCTCGGGTGAGCGCCCGCCCATCGTGTGAAGGAAAACGTGGGGGTGTCTTGGTGACTCCGGTGAAGTCGCCTGCCCACCGTGCAGAGATAAACGAAGGGTGACTCGGGTGAGGTCGCCCGCCCATCGACAAGGTTCGGTTGTGAAGTTTGGTTGGCAGCTCGTGTGAGGGCGCGCCTGCCCAACTTAGGCAAGGAAATCTTGGCCATGACACGGAGGTGTGATGATGTTGTAAAATTGGCTAAGTATGAAACTCGGGGTTCCCAAGTATACTTGTAAAGCATTGCAACTTTGTAAAGTTGTATCATATATTATTCGGGCAGACTCATTGTTCAGGGAGTTGCCCCTCCCTTTATACTATGCAATTGTCTTCTTCATGTATAATTGCTGATGATAATGAATGTTTATGGGTGTCCATTAGTATAAAGGAACATTAATAATTACTAGGTTGAGAAACACAAACTAAGTAGGATAAGTGGTTAGGCGTAGTCCACGAACATAAGTATTGGTGAAAAGAAAGTGTTCGGTGGCGTTGCACCTCGCCAAGCGTGGTTAAAAAGATTACCGCCGGCCTGGGGGCGTGACAGGTGGTATTAGAGCAACTGATTCGGGCATTGAAGATTGAAGCTGCTACACACCTCCACTGAAGTGAAGGTGGTATCAGAGCTCGGTGAAGAGCTTATCAGAGCTAGTCTGAAGACTTGGAGGAGTCTTGCAGGAAGCTGGTTGAAGCTTGGAAGTTGGTGACAATGAAGCAGGTACTTGCAGGTGAAGGACGTTGTTTCACATACAAGTGGAACAAGGGCTGGTTCATGGTTGCAGGCATCTTGGTGAAGCTATTGGATGGTAGAAACTAGATCACAAAGAAGGAAACTCTTAGCAATGGCAGGTGAATCTCAGGTTGGGTCTAGTCATGGTGTGAAGGATGCTAGTGTGGCATTCATTGAAAAGGTGTTGGAAAGGATGGAGGACTTAGAGGCTTACTGGACTAAGAAGATGGACTTGGTTAAGAAAGATCAAGAGGCCAATTTGAATATGAGGGAAGAGCTTGATGAAATCCGGACTCAACACGAGTACACTGATCTTATGTGTACACAACTTGAAGTAAGGGTCAAGGAGATTGAAGAGGCAAGAGATCGAGGCTTGGTAGAGATCGTGAACTTGCAGAAATCTCTTGATGAAGCTAGAGATGAGATCGCGGTTTTGAGGAAGGCCGTGAGTCATAACTTAGGTGGAGGAGTGCCTCATGTGAAAGTAAAGGAACCAGAATCTTATGATGGTATAAGGAGTGCAAAGACTCTTGGCAACTTTCTATGGGACATGGAGAAATACTTGGAACGATTAGGTCTATCTGATGATGAGACGAAAGTGAAGGTAGCTGCTTAGTTCTTGACAAAGGATGCTAAGATGTGGTGGCGAAGGAGGATGGATCAGATTGCCAATGGCAGTGCTGGTGACATTACTTCATGGGGTGAGATGAAGAAAGCTTTGCAGACCCATTCCAGTCCTCAGGATGAAACATGGGAAGCAAGGATGAAAATAAAGTTCGTAAAGTAGACAAGGAACCTTCAGACATATCAGCGGGAGTTTGCAAGTGCGGTTCTGGAACTTCCTGACATGGCAGAGAGGGACAAGGTGTTCAACTTCATTATTGGATTGAAGCCTTGGGCATGCAATGAAGTGAAGAGGCAGAAGATTAAGACACTTGAGGAAGCTTTCGCTGTTGTGGACAGGTTGGTGGAGCATTATGATGAGACTTCTGATGATAGGAAGAAGAAGTCCGATAAGCCGAAAGAAAAGAAGAAGGATGATGCTTCGAAATCACATGATAATTCAAAGACGAAGAAAGCCTTGAAGTGTTGGATATGTGCTGAACCACATACGATGAAGAATTGTCCTTCTAGACCGAAAGTGGCTACTATTGCACAATCTAATACGAACAATGAAAAGCTTCTGTGGGGATGATGCAGATACTTGGTGCTGCTACTGCTACAGAGCTGATCTCTCGGAGGGATCCTTAGATGAATAAGTTGGAGTATGTTTGGATGAAGGTTGAGGGTACTGATATACTCACTATGGTGGATAGTGGGGCTACCCACAACTTCATGGGTGAAGATAGTGTGAGAAGGATTGGGCTGAAATTTGTACCGATGAAGGCACAAATGAAGACAGTCAATTCTCCTCCTGATTGTGTTCTTGGTGTAGCTAAAAAGGTGGACACTACACTAGGTGAATGGATAGGGAAGGTCGACCTCACTATAGTGCGGATAGATGACTATCATGCCATGTTCTATCCATGTACCTATTTCTGCAATCACTCATGACAAGATGACATCAAATCCAAAAATATCCTAGTCTAACATGATGCATTGTTTTCTGCTTTAGCACAGGTGACCAGGAGAGGGACAAGGAACTAAGGATGTGGGAGAACAACACAGGCCATGATGTGAGGCTCCAAATCATTGTCAGGAAAAATTGTGTAGATGTCACTGGGAGATAGATTTTCACAATCAGAGACAAAAGTGAGAGTTGCAGGGAAAAACCCAGCTAGGAGGCAAAATTGCGGAGTTTCTGGTAGGAAGGCTAGGTAGGGTGTCGGGGAGTTCCTAAGCCAATCTGCACAATTTTCTAGGGGTGCAATGGGTAAGTCATCTAGTTGGGATCTGCGCAATTTCTCCAAGGAATATAGTGTGGGCAGCATGAGGCACTGACAAAAAAATGTGCGCAGTTTTCTAGATGATCACAAGGTCAGATTTTGGGAAATGTTGGCCAAAACTACAAAATCCTGAGAGATAGTTTGGGTTCAGATAGTTCTACGCAGTTTCTGTGTTGGTTTTTGAGCATGGGACAAGGGCTAGATAGGAAAAAACTACGCAATTCTTGGGCTGGTTGTAGAGCAGGAAGAAAGGGCAGGACAAGACAACTCTGTGCAATTCTTGAGCTGGTTGCAAAGTGGGGAAGAAGGGCTAGCAGGGTAGGACAACTCGACGCAATTCCTGGGCTAGTTTAAGAGAAGGGTAGATGGGTAAGGCAGCAGAACTCTATGTAATTCTGGAGCTCAGTACAACCCGGAGTCACAACTCAAGTTCTTTCTCCGGTTGACCAGAGGGAAGCTTGATGGGAGGTCTTGCGAGAAGGGTAGACAGGATCAGCTTCTGCGACAACTTCTGCGTAGTTTTGCGAGTCCATCAGCTGGTTCGTTTCTAGAATTGTATAGTGAGCAGCAGTCCAAGGTCACTCAGATTGGGTCCGATTAACAGAGGGTTGTCTGGTCGATAGATTTTCAGGAAAATTTCTAAGTGTGAAATAAATTGTACTTGTGTATACATGACATTATGATCACACACCTACCACGACTCAATGACAAGGCACCTCAAACCAACAATACAAACAAGTGCTCAGTGCGACTAACTCAAAGGTTAAGAGTGACAAATGTGACACTTGAGATAGATCTTCGAAAGACCATGACGACACTTGTGCGACAGTGTTTACAACTTTGTGTGTGAGTGCGAATAATGTTCAAAAAACGTAAGAAAATCATGCACCCAAAGACAAACCTTCAAAATTTCCAGAATAGACTCGCAAGCACGACATAGAAATCAACATGCCAAATAAGACTATTGGCCAAATAAGTGAAAAGGAAGCAAAAACACGTAGAGGAAACACATGAAATGATTTTGTGCTCGCAAACATGCATGTTATTGAAGATAGAATGATATGACAATGACAAGTAGTCCTTCAAGCTTCACTAAGGGATGTACTTGAAAATATAGTCTTTACTTACCATACTTACCCTTGAGATGATCATGCATCCGATGGAGTTTGCATGAGGTCCCAATCATAACCTGGTTTCTTGTTCCTTCTCCTCGACTCCTTGAGAGTGATGCAGCATGTCACCTTTTCCTATAGTCACTGAGAGATAGATCAGCACAGTTTCAGCGGAAATTGACTGCTGCTTGGATGATCTTCACAGTTTTCTAGAGAAAGGTTGAACTGCTCTGCACAATTTCTGAGAGCAAGGTTGTTGGCCTGCTATGCATAGTTTTCCAAAGCAAGGTTGGGTTTCTCTACAAAATTTTTGGGAGTAAGGATGCTAGGAAATTAGGACAACACTACCTAGTTTTGAGATGTAATACATCGTTGTGGGATGGGGTCCTGGGAAGTTGCCTCTATGCATTTTTTGAGTGCAGCTTAGCCTGAGCAGCTAAGGGACAATACTGCGCATTTTCTGATGAGAGGACATTGTTGCAGGATGGGGTCTTGGGAGGAAACTATTGTGTAGTTTCTGGATGTTGGCTTCCTGACTCCTCTACACATTTCTGGAGAGTAGAGTTGGATGCCTAACTTCTATGCACATTTCTGGAGAGAAATGTTGGCTTCCTAACTACTCTGTTAATTTTTGGAGAGCAGTGTTGACTGGGCAGCTGAGGGACAACATTGCATAGTTTCTGAAGTCAGTGGGTTCCGGCTAGGGAAGGATGCTAGAGGAAACCATTGTACAGTTTTAGATGCCAAGGGAGGCTAAGGTCTCTGCATATTGCACAGTACAAGGAGGAAAAGGAAAAATCTTGAGGGTTGCAGAAGCAAAGTGTGGAGTTTTGGAAAGCTGGGAGAGGATAGGTTGCTTGAGAAACCGGCTAAGTGTGAGATCAGTGAAACTGATGCAAACGGTGATAGAACTTGACTATGATCACACATGAACACTTATTGATACAACATAGACCATCCTGAACATAAAAGGAATACTATGCTTGATGTAATAACCTTTGTGACAAGAGTGTTTGAAGTGAGTGTGAAACATGTCTATGTAATGAGAATAACCCATATGTAGAAGATTTTCCCTCGAAGAAGAACAACATTCCCTTTGCATGAAAAACAATAATCCTAATGCCAAAAGATGACACATACTGCATAAAGATGACAGCATGAAGAAATCTTAAGATCAAGGAGGGGCTTGAGATCATCAACCTACCAATAAGTGACCAAGGAATTATCAATCATAGGATCCAAGGTAGGCTCCAAAATTTTCATGTGAGCCAAAATTTTAGATGGCGGTTGTAGCCACTACAACATGTTCCAAAGAAGATTGTGTTGGATAGGGTTACAAAGTTCACTTCCATGTTTTGGAAGGATCTATTCGCAAGCTTGGGAACAGAGTTGGCCTTCAACACAACTTATCATCTGTACACAGATGGACAAACAGAGAGGTTCAATGGGATCTTAGAGGATAAGTTGAGGATGTACATGATGCACTAGAAGAAGAAATTGGAGTGTCTCCCATTGGCTGAGTTCACATACAAAAATGGTTATCAAGAGTCATTGGCAATGAGTCCTTTCGAGGCATTGTATGGATTGAGTTTTAACACTCCCATCAACTGGAGTGATCCAGTAAATAGGGTACTTATTGGACCGAATATGTTGGTAGACATGGAGTAGGAAATGCAGGTTATAAAGAAGAATCTAAAGGCATCACATGATAGACAAAAGAGTTATCCAGATCAACATAGGGTGTTCAAGGAGTTTCAGGTTGGGGAGCATGTGTATTTGTGCATCAAGCGTAAGAAAAGATCTTTGAGGATTAGCTCATGTGCCAAGTTGGCACCATGATATTGCAGGCCTTTTGAGATCCTTGAGAGGATTGGACCAATGGCATATCAACTTGCACTGCCTCCAACATTGAAAGTCCATGATGTTTTCCATATTTCATTGCTTAAGAAGTATATAAAGGATGTTGATCATGTTATTGATTGGTCTGTATTGGAGGTGCAGCAAGAAGGAGAGTTCCAAATGGAGCCTCAGTGCATATTGCAACGAAAACATCTCATGGTCAGGAACAGAGCCTTAGAGAGAAAGTTAAAGTGTAGTGGAAGCACTTTCAGTTTGAAGAAGCTACATGGAAGATGGCAGATCAGATGTGGGCCCTGTATCCTTCATTGTTTGTTGGTTGAGGCAAAGCGGTTTTGGTTTGATGTTGGCATATGTTTGGCATATGTTTTGTTGACATTATGGTATATGTATGTATATGTATATGGATGTAAATACTGCCATGAACTAAGTTATAAAGGTCCAATAAGTGATATGGGTGTCATGTTGTTATGGATGTTATATTGTCATGTTGTCAAGATTTTTTTCTTTTGAGCGGGTCTTTCATTGTAAATACTGCAATGAGCTAAGTTATAAAGCTCCATGGGAAGTATGTTTTCTTTTCAGAAGTTTTGTTGGGTTCATGGTGTGGTTTAACACTGAGCACAATGTTTAACAAGAGGGAGGGTTCTATAACATCCCTGGTGAAAATTTCATGTAATAAAAGTTAATAAAGGAAAAATAAGACCACAGTTAAGGGACACTTATTCCAAGTTGAATGTTAGGAAAAGGTATCCTCGTGGGCATCACTAAATGTGTGTTTTGGCTAAGGAAAATTGGAAAAGGCTAAGGCAAAGGCATTAAAAGGCAAAAAGACATTTTTCACACATTTAATGATGAAAATAAAGGAAAATAGAACAAAAGTAAGGTGAAAGGTCACAGGTTGCATGTGAGGAGGAAATTGAATGAAAATAATGGAAAATGAAGAAAATAGAGGCCTTATTAATAAAAAGGCATCTGAGGATCAGTTGGTAACCTTTTGTCAATTCAAGTTTGGAGCTCTCTCATTGTTCTCTCTCTCTCTCTTACTCTTGGCCACTTAGAGTTTCCTTGGAGCACTCTAGCTTTGGAACAAGGAAGGAAAGACAAGCAAATGGAAAGGAGGGAAAGAAATGATCAAGGAAGAAGAGTAGTATCAGGCAGCTTCAGCCAGAATACTTACAAGTAACCTTTTGCATGGGTGATTTCCTCATTGGTTTAGACATGCATGGATTTGCATGTTGGTGTATGGCTCTCTTATTGTTGGTGGAATGGCTTTGTTGGGCTATGACAATGGTTTTCAACCTAGTCTTTCCTTTTTCCAGATGCCATGGTGTTTGGATGTTTATTTCATTTTTGAGCTTTGGTTTGCCAAATGGATTTCAGAATCTGGGGCGAAGATGGTCTCAAGTTTCATTCCAAAAGGCCTAAGAGTCCCTTGATCGGTTTTGGCAAGATACACAGTAAAGTCTAAGGGAGAAGTCTTGGTTTAGGGTTTAGTGATCCGCGTATGGATTGTGGTAAAGCCTGAGAGACTAGTCTCAGTTTAGGGCCTAGTGATCCGAGATTGGATTGCGGTAAAGCTTGAGAGAAAAGGAAACAAAAAATATCTCAAGGATAGTGATGGCTTCTAGATGGCATTCCAAGTTCGGTTCGGTTGTGATCGGAGCACCAGTTTTGGTGTGATTATGGTTTGGTGAGGGTGGAGGTCTTTTAACCTCTAGATTCCCTTGGTTGTACTTGGATTGGTTGTTCTATGATATCCCACATTCATGCTTGGAATATGGCACAAGGGTGACTAGCTGAAAGAGAGATTTGGTTTAGCCATATCTGTGGTCAGGTGGTACGTGAAAGTCTCAAACCTTTTTGGATTTGCCTATAATTAATAAAATATAAGTTCTCTTACTTTTGTAGTTGTTTATATGTGGATTTAATGGCTATCATATCTCTGATATTTATATGGTTTAATGCTGGTTATAAGCATGGTTATGTGGCTCGTTCATGTCAAGGTTATTTCATGTATTTACTTGTAATAGTTAAATGGATGGATGCAAGACCTAATTGATGATATAATAGTCTAATGGAGAAGGAGGTGATCCTTCTAGTTATGTTTCATAAGTTCTTTCAGTCATTTATGTTATGTCTTGTATCCTAGACCTGTAAGTTGCATTGATGCCAAGTGTTTGATAGAATGTTAGTCTTGGTTGGGGATGCTCAGGCCTAGTTCTAAGGTTGATTTTTGATTTATAAGCATGTTATCATGTCTTTTATGGATTCTGAAGGTTGCATCAAGTTATGGGAAGAGACTAGGATTCTAGGCTAGAAAAGTGGCTCAAATCTCAAGGTCCCTAGCACAGGTGTGCTGAGAAAAGTCCACAGTCACTAGCACAGAGGCCTATGAGAGTGAATTTGAGTTGTTGGTCACTATATTGCCTATAACATGAGAGTGACTTTGGGTTAAGAGGCTTAAAACATCAGTGGGATCCAGGGATAGGATGTCTGAGTGGCTGACATGTCTCTTGGGCTTGTAATTGTTGATGTGGATGGGTTTGTTTGATGAGTTTCGTTGATTCCATTTCCTTAAGGTCACCAAGGAGATTGAATCCCTTATAGTAACCTCTCTCATCACATGTTTGCCCGACTGGTTAGCTATTTGGGTAGACCTCATAGGAGGGGATGTTACAGAATGTATAATTCCTGCCTAATTTTTAGCTATTAGCCACCCTTTTTCTTTCTCATTTCCTTGTTAGTTGACTTCTAGTCCTATTTTTGGATTTTAACTAATATTTTTTTGAATTAGTGAGTTATTAATTAGCTCTAAGTGATTTCTAACTCCACTGACCTCTATTTCATTCCATTTTGGATATTTTTCTAATTTTGGGGCTCTCAGTCTAATTTTATATTACTTGCCAACTAGGGAAAGTACTTTTGTAGTTACTTGAGTGCATGCTCTTGGAATCCCAACTTAGTTCGAATTATTTTGCCTCCTAGAGAAGTTAATAATGAGGTCATCTACAACATTAATATATCATCAATTATTCAACTCGTGTTTCTTGAGTAATTCAAAATTTCTCTTTGGTTTTTTAGTGGATTTTATAGCCAATTTTTGCTCTCTTCTATTGCTTTGCAAGTAGTTAGTCTAGCATTTTTTCATGCCTAGATTCTGCATCTATGATTAGAATCCTACACTTTTACTTGAAAGTTACATTTGTTCATATAAGGGTAGGCCACAAACTTTGTTGCTCATGAGGATTAGTTGAGGGGTGCACAATAAAGTGATATTATTATTCCTTAGTAACTACTAGGCTCATAAAAAATGACAACAAATATTATTTAATGGGATATCCATTGTTGCACCAATTCCCCGCCAAGAAAAGTTAGATACTTGAAGGGCATAAAAATCATGGTACCCTTGGAAATACAATAAGGTAATTTTTGTGAGGTATGAGAAACATAACACCACTAGTATCACTGTTAAATGTTATAGTGAAAAAAAAGTAAAATTGAAAAGTATCAAAGAGAATTAACTTGACATTGCATGATAATTTATTGAAGAAATCATTTGCATAATTTATGGAGTTTAGAGAGAAAAATAAATGAAATTGTAGTAGCATAAATAAATATATGGAATAAACTAGTACAAATGATCCATGACTTTTTCGCTATGGATGTGTTATTAAATTACATATAATAGAGCACTTAAAAACCATGTAACATAAGAATATAAAACGAAGATAAAAAAGACATAATCATGCATGAGATCAAGACACATATATTTGATTATGGAGTTCATCCAATTTGGCCTATATCTCTAGGCCCTGTTCAATAGTGGGGAAGCCTTCATTCATTAAGTGGCAGAAAAAGAGATAAAAGTACAAGCAACATTCATTTAAAATCCTTATACCTCCAAGTTGGAAGATGGACGAAGAATGGAGAGTCCAGCTTCAGAAACAAAAAGTACCCCTGAAATCTTGGTGAAAAAATCATGCAATATCGCCTATCCGAACACCCAATTTGGAGAAATGAAGCTTTCGCTGCCTCTCAGAACCTCCCTGTTGCTAAATGTGAGGTCCCAGCCTACTTCTAGGTTAGGTTACTGCTGTACACAATGTGTTTTGAACTATCATTCTAGTCTCCCCCTTTTTTCCTGTGCAGATCATCCATTATATAACCTTGATCGGTCGATTCCTCAATCCCAGGAAGTTCCAATAGAGGACAAGTTTAGCAATGATTTGTTTCCATCAGAGGATCTCAGGCCTAGAATAGTATGCGGTAACAACCTATTTAAACATAGAATAAACCTCTTAACCACACATTAATCTCTTAACCTGACAGTCTTAACATTGGTGGTAATAATCCATAGGTGCAGATAGCCTTATTGCAAATCATAATTGGCGTTTTCAATCAGCGGATAGTTCTGACCTTTGCAACAAGAAATATGCAATAAAGGCGGACCTAACAGGCTATTAAACCTAGTGTATAATATATTGGATTTAAAAACCATCACAAATCACAATCGAAGGGAATCAGAGGGCCTTATGGTTTGTGAATGCGGCGTGTGCGATATGTGATTGCGATATCGCAATCACATCCTTGACTGTCGAGGGTCAATTATGTAACTCTTCCCCTTTGCGATGTGTGATCATATCGCAACCCTGATCCTGCCGGGGCCATTTCTTTACTATCAACCTCTTCTAATTTGCGATTTCAAAATGTGAGACCAATGGCATCCTGCCACTTGGTGCTTCCCCATTTGCCAAATAATTCTGCCACGTAACCTTCTACTGCCACGTATCCAAGTCAAACCTAAACTTTGACTTGCTCTAACTTCTTCATATGAGCTCGGATTCAAGTGTCATTTGCATCATTAGAATTATGATGACGAGCACTTTGATCTGATGTTAATTTTATCCAAATTATGCCACTTTGAGTTTTGAGCCTTTTTACCATGCCGCTCGTACTTTTTAGAGATCGACCTAGATAAATCCTCCTAGATCCCCCTGGATCAATCCTCCCCACTAAGAAGCTTTTTGTCCTCCAAAAGAATTAAATAATCTGCAATTGCTCTGTACATTGTGTGCACCACAAGTGTCCTGGCAGGTCATTTTTCCTTCTCCTTCACCTTTGTCCTTTGGAGCCATGAGCGATGAGCCGACACCTGCATCCCCTGCAAACCTGTAGTACAATATCTTGCAAATTACATGTTTCGCTACATGACCAAAAAAAATGAGCCAAGCATCCCATACTTACCACGAGTTTATAACACATACTCTGTGGTCAAGTTTACATAAAAATGGAAACAATACTCCAGCTATCAATAGAAGGCCAAACATCATTGTTAATTCAACAAGTGATGGAAAAAAAATCATCACTACAACACATGATTTACAAAAATAAGGCCAAACACTATTTTTTGCTTTAACAAGTGATGGAAACACATCATCACTTTCATAGTTTAAAATGCAACACCAATGAGGCAATGACATTCTACCACACCTAGAAGAACCATCTCTCACTTATCAAAGTGTCTGGGTCAGCTCCTTGTGGCACATTCGCTATTCAAACAATTGTTTCACCTAGTTCATCCACGGATTCTTTGTCCTTACAACGCTACTCTGGATGGAGCCTCTAACACATGGCCTTTGATGACCACCTCTGTCGCAATGACTACAATAAGCCTTCTTCCTCCAAATCTGCTTTACCTTCTTCTTCACCTGTTGTTGAGGGGGTCTTTCACGCCTCATCCTTTTTCATGTTGCTATTCTCCTCCAGCACTTATCAAACACATGGTTATAAAATCTGTAGAAACTACAATTCCTTCTATGCCATGATTTCTGTTCATTATTAACAATACGGTTGTAATCAAAATGAACATTAGAATGTCGAGACTTTTTATACCTTTCTTGTTGGTCTCTAGTATGATCATGGAAACGAGAGCTTGCCTCATCTCTTTCTCTACAATGCATACTGCCATAGGTTTATGGTGATGTGTTCCCATGATCCTCTTTCCTCGACGATTTCAATAATGTCGTGGAAGCTTCTAACATCTTTGTGCACTATCCTTCAATGCACCCCAACCTTGTGAATCAAGGTCTTTTCTCAACCTCTAATGGTTGAGTTATGCCTTGATTATTAACACCAAGTCCTTCTTCTTCCTTGTACCTCATCTCGGAAAAGAGACTCATGTTTGTCCTTGTAATGGGTACTTCCACAGTTCCAATAGAAATGATATCATGTGAAGACGAAATTGAACAGAAATCAACATCTTTTACCTCCACTGTCGATTTGGAAAGAATTGATGAGGGCTTCTCATCATCTTTCATTGATGGTTCGTTGGTTGTTTTGGCGCATTCCCAAACTTCCTTCCTGACATATCCAAGTCCTGTATGTTAGGGTATTTCCTCTACTTGGATGGGGTTTATGATGCCCTGTCCATTAATGCCAAGGCCCTTTCCCTGATAACCCATTCTCTTTAACAGTTTGGACCTGATTCCTGTAGTATGGTTTTCAAAAATGGCAAAATCATCATCAGGAACAATACACGGAGTTGAAGAATTGCTTTTTACCTCACGGGGGTCACGCTGCATCTTTTCCAAGGCCTCATCCTTATCTTGAAGTTGGTGTAGCGACCTTTGTTTCTCCTCTTTCTCTTCATGTAGAAGCCTCCTTAATTCAGCAAGCTCTACTTGAAGACCCTTTTCGTTGCACTTCAATTCTTCCAGGGCCTCATTTATGGCTCACAACTGAAGCTGCAATCGCTACTTCTCCTCTCTCTCTTCTTGCAGTAGCCTTCTTAATTTAGCATTATCTTCTTTAATTCTTTGGTTAATATCCTCATTCGAGGAAGGTGGTGAATAAGATGCATAAGCACCAAAAGATGTGGATGGCGCATCGCTCTCTGATCTCTTAGTCTCCTCCTCTCTTCTCTTCTCATACACACCATACATGATGTCCACCATTTTGGACATTCACAAGAAGGTCTCGTGCATTTCTTTATCATTCTCCATGGATTCACACTCGGTCATTCATGCTCGCAATTCTTAACAACAACACGACCGCTTCTCTTCCCAACGAGCTTCAATGTCAACCATGTCTCATCTTCGTGATGCATGTCCTTTGAGGCTTATTTCTGGTTAGTGTACTTATGCAATTCACATCAACTAAGCCCTGCTCTGATACCACTAGATCCAGGATTTTTTTTCTATGGATGCGTTATTAAATTACAAATAACAGAGGAATTAAAAACCATGGACCATAAGCATATAAAACGAAGATAAAAAGACATAATCATGCATGAGATCAAGACACAGAGATTTGATTATGGAGTTCATCTAATTTGGACTACATCTCTGGACCCTGCTCCATAGCACCTCAACAGTGGGGAGGCCTTCATTCATTAAGTGGCATAAAAAGAGATAAAAGTACAAACAACATTCATTTACAATCCTTATACCTCCAAGCTAGAATATGGACGAAGAATGGAGAGCCCAGTGTTAGAAACAGATAATACCCTTGAATTCGTGGCGAAAAAATCGTTCAGAATCACCTATCTGAACATCGAATTTGGAGAAATGAAGCTTTTGCACCCTCTCGGAACTTCCCTGCTGCTCAAGGTGAGTTCCTGACTTGCTGCTAGGTCAGGTTACTATTGCACACAATGTGTTCTGAACTATCATGCCAGTCTCCCCCTTTTTCCCTGTGCAGACCATCCATTATATGACCTTGATCGACCAATTCCTAAATCTTGGGTAGTTCCAACAAAGGACAAGTTTAGCAATGGTTCGTTTCCACCAGACGAACTTGGGATTGGAATAGTACATGGTAACAACCTATTTAAACATAGCATAAACCTCTTAACCGTACGTTAATCCATTAACCCAACAGTTTTAACATCAGCGGTAATAATCCATGGGTGCAGATAGCCTTATCCTAAATCGCAATCGGTGTTTTCAATCGATGGATAGTCTTGACCTTTGCAACAAGCAGCCTATAATAAAGGTAGACCCGACGAGCTATTAAACACAGTGTGTAATATATCGTATCCGAAAACCATCGCAAATCGCAATCAGCGGGAACCGGCAGGTCTTATGGTTTGTGAATGCGGTGTGTGCAATATGCGATTGCGATATTACAATCACATCCCTAACTATCGGGGGCCGATCTGTAACTCTTCCCCTTTGCAATGTGTGATTGCATCGCAACCCTGATCTTTTCGGGGCCAATTCTTTATCGTCATCCTCTTCCAATCTGTGATTGCAAAATGTGGGACCAATGGCAGCCTACCACTTGGCACTT
>APFE031349900.1:21194-51348 GCA_000404065.3 Pinus taeda
ATAATGTTCCAGAGAAATCAAAGATGAATTTTGGGAAACTGAGAGAGGTTTTTGTCCAAAACATGCCAAATAAGAAAAAACTCCTTCAATTTTTGCACAGGTGTCATGGTTTGAGAGAAATGTCAAGAATACAGTTGCCTTAGGAGAATCAAAGACACCTCTGAAGTGACCTTGGGAAAATCACGTTTTCTCCTAGATTGGTTGGCCAAATGATTTTTTTTTGATGGGTAAAATGATAACTAGACACAAACATATTTCCAATGAGCTATCATGATCTCAATTTGGGGTTGAGGAAGGCATTCAAAAGTTGACTGCAACAGCACTCTTCCTTGAGGTAGCCTCATTTGGTACTTTTTGACCATTCTTGGGAGATTTGATTTTTTACAGGTCAAATCAACTCCAAATTGAACAATTCCACTTGTGTTGGAAAGTATACTCAAATACCTTTCCAACGAGCTATCCTTCACCCGATTCCGACACCGGGAAGGCCTCCAAAAGCCTCCTGAAAAAGCGCGACATGTCAAGCTAGGTGCGCGACTTGTTGGAAGGTTGGACTCTTGAGGGAGAAGCTATCATTGTATTATTTCACTATATCTCTGCAATTTTTGGCTAAGGAAGACCAGGGTTTTGCAGTCCTCTTTGGGATTCTTGTGGACTCATGTGTTGATGGTGTGTTTCTCAATGTTCTTGTAAGCTTTGTTATGTGATTCAGTTCCTTTCTTTACTTCTGCATATTAAACAAATGAAGTGTTAAAGTAAGAATTCATGCTTGCCATGCTCTGCTTTTAAGTTTGTTTAATTTCAATGTTTTCTACTGTTTAAGGAGAATTCAAAGTTATTGTTTGCTCTCCTTAGCTCCTCACCTGTCATTCCTGACCATCCACTTCAGTTAAAGGCATCAATATTGTCTCCTACCTCGCCCCAAAGAACCCCCTGCAGAAACTGTGTCCAATCCCCGCACCCAAAATTGCCATCCCCTCAATTTGCCACCAAAAACCCTAAAAACCCCAAATCAACTCTTAAATCAGTTTACTAGCCTAATATCAGTGTTACCTTATTGGTCATCTCATCTATTGGCGATTTTACGAGATAGACCGGAGAGAGCCTTCTCCTACTTCGTAGGGCTAGCTACGAGGCTAAATGGTTTGATGTAGCCTTGAGGTTTACCTGTCTCAGCCTGAGGTGAAATTTCAAGCGCTAACTGCTCCCACAAATTAGACAAGGTTGATGTCATCTTTTGACATCAAAGAGGGAAAAATGCACATGAGCTTCTTGAATCCAACAGTACAACAACCACAATCCATGGCTTATTACTTGAAGACCAATTTTGAATTTCTTGCTAAAGACATCCAGCCAATTGATCAAATGGAGCTCCATAAGAAAATGGGTGAGATGGTCTATTCCACTTTAACCAGTAAAGCCATCATTGCACATCAGTTGCAAAAAATTTTGAATAATACTACAGCACAATTACAGCTAGAAAAAGCCTCTTCTCAGGCTAAGGGCACTAGAATAAATTCATTGGAAGACCTAGTGAATGAGTTGGGTCATAATCCCAAAGATGTTGAGGCAGCTGAGAGTTTGATAAAAAAGAAAAATGAAGATATTGTCGAACTCAGAAAACAACTCAAGCTCCCTCCCCTCATACATCCACAAACTGCAAAATTCATTGAGAACAGAATGAGGAGGAACTTATGGACTTGGTCCTTAAGTTAAATGAACAGCTAAAGGAAACAAAACAAGAGTTGAAAAAGCCTTGCAGTCTAAATAAGGTGAGTCGACCACCATGCCTCAGACTTTAGTACCCATAGTTTCTACAGCAGTGCCATCCACTATTGCAGCAACTTTGGCACCCAATGTTCCCCTAACAACAGCTCTTCAGTAACAGCAGACACTTCTGGAACAACAGCAACTTCAACTCAGAAAATAGAGGACTTAATCAAATCCATGGAAGAAATGAAAATCCAAGCAACTGAATACAGAAATTAAAAGAAAAGGTTACTAGCTTGGAGTACAATTATGAGATATCACAGATTAACTACACTGAAGAAGAAAGAAAGAACTGAAGGATGACTGATAGAATAAAAACTTTAGAGGACTTAACATTTGAAAATATCTTAAGAGATATCAGAGAGATTTTATGGACCAATATCATTAATTCCATTAATGATATTTGGTCTTCTATTCAGATTATCTTTGAACAAGTTGATTTAATGAAGCTAGCTACAGAGGCTATACAAAAGACCAGAGAAGAATTAGGGGAGAAACCTAAAGAGGCAATCCAATTAATCAATTTCTTAAATAGCCAGAGCAGGGAAGAATTAGAACAAAAGGATATAGAAGACCAAACTGGTACCATCCTTGAAATCAAGAGAGTTCTGACCAAAAAGAACTTGATGCTTAACCTTGAAAGAAGATGTCAAAGTATCCAAGAAGACATTGATGAGTTTATAACAAAATATAATATTCTGAGAGAGAAAGGACTTCCAAATTTATTGGTCATAAACGACAAATTGATGAAGCATGAAGACTTCATTGACATACTGCACTAACATACCAGAAATCAAGCCAGCTCTTCAACAGTAAAAGCACTACCCACGGAAAAGTGCTATATGATGGCTTAGAAAACCTTTTCTATATTGAACATGAAGTGAAACACTTTTTCACAGCTCAACCCAATTTTGCAAAGAACACTGAGGCCGATGAAATATACATAAAATTGATCAAGATGAAGATACCCAATGAAGGCTGGTGGGCTGATATGCTTGTACTTCTATAAGTTACTATGGTAACTCTGAGGTAAAAGAAAATATTCGTTGAGGTAAAGTCTGGTAAAAAGGTAAATGGTATCAGTAAACAGGTAAAGAGTATCAGTAGGGAAAAATAAACAAGAATCCAGCACACAATTACCAAAGCAACAACAAGAGGCAAATTCAGACTTCAACCTTAGCTCTTCCATGAATAAAGGGACAACAACAATCAGTTTTACTTCTGTCTCTATAATTTTGTAAAATATATTTTGTATTCCCTAGAATAAGTCTCATGTAGTTATGAGATATTTTGATGTAATTTTTGTATAAATACTTCTCCATTGGAAGTATTGAGGGTGGATTCTATAACATCTCTGTAAGTCTATGCTGTAAAGTTAAGTTGTTGTAATCAAATCTGGATTTTTGCTGGAAAATGAATGAAAGTCGAGGACATTTCATCAAATTGTTTTGCAGTCTAATTGCAAATAAGTATTCTATCCTTGTGATTTTATGTGTTTTCTATATGTTTCAATGTTTCATGCATCTAAAAATTTAAATGGTAAAATAGTCAAAGTATATCAGAATTAGCTTTATCGCTCTCTGTTATCAACAGTCTACCATTTACATGTTTTCTTCTAAACTATTTTGATAAAGGAATTCTTAATTGCTCCTCTATCCCTGTAGTTTTTTCTAATAACTCCCTGGTATAGGATTCTTAATTGCCTTATGCGGGTTGACCTATCTTCCTTTCCTCTTTCTAATCCTAACTTGAGGATTCTTGATTGCCCTCTTGTTTTGAGAAGAATCACCATCCTTTTGAGCCCCAAATTTTGTTTTTACTCTGTTATCTTGCCTGTTGAAATCCTACCTCGGCAATTTGATTTATTCCAGTGAATTATCCTTGATTGACTCCACAGCCCAATGGCCTAAAAGCCTAGTTTTCCCATTTGTTTCAAAACTCCACCAATCTCAAACAAAACAAACACATCGAACATTAATACTAGCCTAAAATCCTCTCAAACATAGCTAAATCATAAAGAGAGAGCCCTCTCTGGAATAGGTAGGCTAGCACCTAAGTCTAAAAGTTGGTTTGCAGTTATCTTGGATCCTTTCCTTATTTTAAATAACTTCTAAGGAAAATCTGAGTGATAACACCTGCTACACTTTGACCCTCTTTCATCTGTTTTACCTGGCTACCATATAGATTTACAATAGTAACTTTATAGTAAATCAGTCAATTTCACGCACCATTCATCTTCAGGTAATTTGATCCTTATCATCTTTCTATATATCTCATCAACCTCGGTGTACTTGGCAAAATTTGTCTTGTTGACGAACAATGCTTTATTTCATGTTCTAGAAAAAACAAATTTTCCAAACTATCATATAATACCTTTCCAGTGGGCAGAGCTTTTACCCTTGAAGTACTAGCTTGGCTGCTGGCCAACTTGTTTAGTCTTTCAATGTAATCCTCCTGAGTCATTAGCTTGTCATAGATTACCATAGGACTGGGGAGTCCTTTTTCCCTTAAAATACCATACTTTTTCATAAATCTATCAATATCAGCTTGGATGCTTTGGCATCTTTACTCCAGATTAAGGATAAGATTCCTTTTGGTGAGAATCTTCTTGATTTCTATAATGGTCCCTATTCTATATTCAATGCCTAGTTCATCTAGTTGATACATGTTTTTACTGTTCAAAAGTTCTATCAATTGGTTGGCCTCTTTAGGTTTGTCTCCCAGCGCTTCTCTTGTTTTATGAATTGCTTCGGTGGTCGCTTTCACCAATTCGGTTTGCTCAAAAATTACTTGAATAGATGGCCAAACATCATTGACAGAGTCAATGATATTGGCCCAGAGCATTTCCTTCATATCTCCTAGTGGCTATTGTAATGTCAAGTCCTTTTCAAGGACTTTTATCCTTCCTCCCATTCTTTGATTCTTTTGAGCTTCTTCCTTCTATTGTACTTGTGCAAGTTTGCAATCAGTCTCCAAACTTGACACTTTTTCTCTAAGCTTCTTAAGCTCAGTAGCCTGGGTGGTCATTTCCTCCATGGCTTTTACCAATTCAGTTGTCTTTCCTGTGGATGTCCCTGCGCTTGAAGATGTACCTATGACTGGCATAGATGTAGCTGGTGGAAATGTTGGTGCTAAGGAAGTAGCCAAGGTGGAGGGTACTGTTGTAGAGACTGTAGGAATAACAGTCTGAGGAGTGGTGGCCAACTCACTCTGTTTAGACTGTATCAAGTTATCCAGCTCTTTCTCTGTCTCTTTTAGTTGATCATTCAGCTTAAGGACTAAGTCTATAAGCTCTTCCTCCTTTCGAGTTTCCAGTACTTCAATTGATTGTGGATGGTGCAGAGGAGGAATTTTATGTTGTTATTTTAATGCAGGTATATCATCATTTTTCTTTTTAATTAGCTTTTCTATAACCTTTACATATTTGGGATCATGTCCCATCTCTATGATTAAGTCCTCCAAGGATTTTATCCAGGTATCCTTGGCCTGTGAGAGGCCTTCTCTAATTGAAATTGTGTTTATATGTTATTCAACGAATTTTGGAGTTGGTGTGTAGTAATAGCCTTGTTGGTCATTGTAGAATAGACCATTTCCCCAGTCTGTTTGTGTAATTCTATTTGGTCGATAGGATGAATATCCTTCGCTAACACCTCAAAATATGTCTTCAAATAATCTGATATAGACTTGTGTTGTTGTGTTGTAGGCTTCATGAAAGTCATTTTCATTCTACCTTCTTTTACATCAAAGGCTGACATTAGCCTTGTTTGATTAGTAGGAGCCAGTTTAAGGTATTATGCATAACTTTGGGCCTTCAAGCTTTAATTTCTAGCCTTTATTTCTTTATATTTCTCTCTGATGTCCTGGTTCTGACCTATTGGAGCCCTGAAGGAGGATACTTCCACGCTCTGTTGTCTCTCTAGCATTTGAGCTTGTGAAGTGGAAGGTTCTTGTGTACCTCTAGAGGGAGTGGTCTGCCTGCTTTCTGCTCTTTCTCTACCTGTAGTTCCAACTGTTTCCTCTGTATACTCCTGTTTTGAAAATGGATTCAACCTTTGCCTTTTAACATAAGTCTGTGAAATAGGTCTTCTAGAAGGAGTGACCTCCTCTCTATTTCTTTTGGGATTCTTATCCTCATTTAGAGGAGTCTGTACAATGGGAGGATTACTCATGATGCGTTCTGGCTGAGCCAGGTCTTCTAATATGTCTATTTGTTCAGATTCCTCTTGCTCTTCAAGTTCTTCTTCTAGTAGTTGCTCACTGTGTTCCTATGTCTCCCTTTGGGAAAGGGATTCTCCTGGCACCTCTACAAAGGAATCTTCAACAAGTCTTCTTTCTAAATCAATCAACACATTATTGGCAATAGTTTTTGTACTATCCCTATCTACTAGAGTGTTCTCCACCCATTCCAGCTAATTTGCATACTGTTCTATTTCAAGAATTCGATGGTGGATGTAGGGAGACAATTTGTTTTTCTATCTTCTATTACAGATGACATCAAAGGGATCATATCTCCAGATGAAACTTTGTTTGAGTTTGAGCCCGTGAAGAATATCCTCTGCAACTCTACCAGATTTTCTATTGTTACACACAAAGGGACCTGTTAGGTTCCTATACCAATAGGTTTCATCTTTCATGATTGACAGTGGAAGGGCCAAATATGTTCATCATTGCAGGTTGCAAAGGTTCCATATTTGGTGTACATACTAGGAAAATTAAAAAATGAAAAGAGGGTATGCCTTAAAAAAATAATCAAAAGGCAATAAAATCAAATGGTCAAAAGAATAGTGAAAATGAACCCCAAACTAAAGACCAGGAAATTGGCCAGTCAAAATGCCACTACTATCATGTGGGAGTAACACAGTCTACAAATACTGATGCTAATAATACTTGATGGATGGCCCAACAGTCTAATCTGGACCATGCCATGTTTAAATTGCTTGTTGCAAAGTAGAGAATGGTTCTTGTCCAAACAGCTCAAGCTTGGCAGATGACTAGCTAGGTAGAGAAATGAAGGAGCCCAACTGCTTAATCTGGGTCCTTGGAAGAAATAAGGGAAGATTTAGATAGGAGGGCAGTCAAAAGAAAAAGAGAACAATCAGGGTCTGCTTATTCAAGTGCACCCACTTCAAGTGAAGAAAAAATGTTAGGATTACTAGGTTGGGTAAGTAGTGTAAGGTTGCAGAAGTGAAGGGCCATCACTAGTTGGCTTATCAAGAGCAAGACTCATTTCATTCAGGGTATTGGCACCATGGCAGAGGTTTGAGGACATAACATTGGAAGCATGTCTAATTTCCCCCTTTTTTTCCCCAAATATCATTTATTAACATCCCCAAGGACCTTGAGATCTTCTCAAGTGTTCTGTTCCACTTCATTCCATGACAGAGTACCAGGTCAAACCATGAAGTTCAGTCAAGGGAAAGAAGCCACATTTTTTGTGTAAAAATCTTTACTTTCAATTCCCTCATTTCCCATTCCTAAGTTTTACTCCTTAAAACTTAGCATTTGCCCCTACACACTCTCCTCACAATGTCATATTAACAACTAATGTACTATTTAGCTCCCTAAGCATTCCCTTCCCTAATTTTACAAAAATCTATGTGAAAATCCCAAAAAGTCTATGTAAATACCCTCCCCCTAGCACTATAGCTATACAGCCATCTCTTGGGGAATATTAATACATCAAGGGTTAATATTAACCCTCTGCCACCCTAAACTATGGGTTTTTATCAAAAAACTTTGGCTAAAAATAAAAAAATCATAATCCCCGCCCTCATTAACCCTTCTTACCCCCCTTTCGCATTAATAAGTTTGGTTTGTAATGTTTTTAATTAAAACATTTATAAACTAACCCCGAAACCAAAGTTGAAAACCCACCCCGCGCGCAATATATTTAAACGATTATTTTAATCCACGGGTCCCCACAGCCATAAAACATTGTCACATCGCATTCCCCGCCAGCCATCTGATCGTGGGCAATGCAATCCAAGGGTGGGCGGTCGATATCGCATGAGAGTTGGCAGAAGTTTAGCGTCCAGGGGATTGGTGGTTTCACCACCGTACCCCCGCCACGCGTCAATCGCCTGAGTTTTTCGGAGCCCCCACCCTCTTACCACTTACCGCCCAGGGGTGCTCCGGGAAACCACTTACTTGCTGTCCCCTCCCGTTGACATCATACCCACGTCAGCGTGATGTCAGCACCCCCGTCTGCCCCCGCTACTCCACGTCGCCTCCACATCGTCCATCCACCCGCATGCCTTGCCACCGTGTCACCACCACGTCACCCTGCCATACCCGGACCCACCAAAGACGCCATGCTGACGTCATCGCCAAAAAGGCGCCAAAAGGCCAAATTTGCATAAAAAGTCAGGAAATGACCGTTTTATGTCATTTTAACTTGTCGTTTTCAGAGCATTGTGCATGCGAAAGACGTCGTTTACGGCCAAAAATCAAGAATTTGCTCGCCCAAGCTGCTGCCGCCCTCAAAGTCGACTCAAATACATGTAATTGTTCCAGCTTGACACCTCCTGCACTGAAAAATCCAGGTATTTTCCGCAGGCAACCTATTTCACCCATATTTCTCCCATTTTTCTCCTAATTTCCTGTAAAAAAACTCTGCAAAAGCTCCTCACAGTAAAATTATCCACTGAAACTACCCAAAAACCTGGTAAATTCCCTACACCACGAAGCTCTGGAAAAAACCCGTGCCCTTCTGCGGAATTCACCGTGAAGAACTAATTTTAGAAGCCGAGCTACTGGCTAAAACCCACACAACTACACACTGATCCCTGTTATTAAAATTCCCTTTGAAAAGCCAGCTAATTAGCTCAAAACATTCTGGTTTCTTCCAACAGAGTGCCCCACAGTGCATCACCCTGAAAAAAAATAAAAATAAAAAAGTCTCCTCATACTCTTAGAGTTGCTCACTTTCAAACACAATTCAGTGGGCATTCCTCAGCCTTTGCACTAATCCTAAGCTCAAGTAAACATCTAGTAAATTTAGACATGGCCACTCCATCTGCTCTAGATGTTGCTCCTGTCAATCCACCCAGTAAGGAGTTTGAAGCTATGCCACTTGTGGACAGTGATTTCCTCATTGCAGATTTTTTGGCAGAGAGGAACCACTTACAGACTTTCTGCCAGCTGAGGAATAGTCACTTGGACAACTGTGACATGTATGGCATCTAGGAGTCAAATTTTCCTATCTATTTCTTGCCATTTGTAAATGTCTTTCCTAAAGTCATTCACCTCTGTGCAGAAAATTATGACCAAAAACTCAGAGCTGTTAAGTCTCCATCTGGGAGCATCCTCTTTTATATAACCCCTGATTCCATCAATGAGATGCTGAATTACAAGCAAACCCGGCTTCTCTACCCTTTTTCCATAAAGTATTTGTTTGATGAGGACTCCAAGCTCTCTAGCATGGAGATTTCCACAGTTTCCAAAACTTTCATGAGAGCAGACTGCCAACCTTCTGGGCCACCTCCTTTCCCATATGCAAATTTCAATGAGGTAGGCAAGTTGCTGGTGGACAGATATCCTCTGTGCTGGGGTTCTCCACAAATGAGAATGTTGATGAAACTGTGTTGGTCTTGTTATCTGCATATAGCCTTAGGAAGCTCCCTGCCATAAAATACAATTATGCCAAGTTTATTGCCAACAAGATACATGACCAACCGCTGAGGCTAGGCAGGGAAGCAATATTCAAATATTCATCATACATCTATCACCTCTTCATGTACTATCAAACAGATTGTTTCCAGTGCCCCATCAAGAAGCTAGATTCACAGGGTGAGAGGAGGTCTGTCATCTTCTGGTCTTCAGTCTTCCACCAAGTCCAGAAACTCTCCTACTCCTACTTGAATTTGTTGACAATTGTCTATCCAGTCACATGCCTCTGAAGAGGACTCTCCTGCCAGATTGTCCAAAGAATGAAAATCTTACAGCTGTCCAGGAATTACAAAATAGGTGATTGGTATTTATACCAAAATCACATAGTCATCAGAATCTATGGTTGTGAGCTCTGTCCTTACAGGCTCCTAAGATATGTGCCTATGAGATTGTTTGCCTTGGAATACTATAGGTAACTCATCAATTCTGACCTTACACACTTCCACAGTGCCAAGAAGAAAGCCAATCTCAAATTCAGAGACCACCTAGGCCCCTTCATCATGAACAAGAAAGATGGTTGGCAAGAAGTTGATCAAATATTGGGGCAATAGCTTAAACCTAAAAGGAGCTTCTGGTGGGTCCCTTATGACCCTGAAGGTTTTATCAGTGCTAGAAGAGTCAAGTATAGGTTGCTAGCCTATAAACATTGTCCATATCCACAAATAGAACACTTTGCCAACCAAGATGAATGGGTGCCTAATACATTGGTAGAGGAATTTACTCAGGAGGAGACAATGGAGCAAACTATGTAAGATTTAGAGAAAACTCTTGACTTGGATTCTTGTCAGCAGGTCATATTCAAGCAACCAGTCCAAGTGGGAGAAGGCACATCCACTGCTGCAGCTGCACAGACTACCCAGCAGGCATCTACTACAACAACAACTACAGCAAAAGGCAAAGAGGTAATGGATGAATAGCAAGAGACAGAGGCAGGGCAACCCAGTACTTTAAAAGATCAAAGTCAAGGGCAAGCCCCTTTATAGCAAGCTAAACCACCCCAAATCCCAGTTTTGCAAACACCTCTCAATGAAGAGAGAGGTAAAAAACGTGGTAGAGAGGAGGTCACACCTCCAAGTGGGTCAACACAACAACCAGAGGCCAAGAGGCCAAGAATTGACCCTCAGACCGAGGAAGAAGACATCAGTGAAGAAAGAGCAGAAAGCCAAAGCAGAGAAAGACAATCCAGGCAGCAGACTACCACTAGTTCATTTCAGCAAGAACAGGCCATGCAGCAAAGCACAGAGGTATCCTCCTCAAGGCAGCAGGGCAAGCAACCAACTGGAGTCAAAGGGTCATTCATGGAAATCAAGGCCCAAAATGAACTCTTAAGAGTTCAACTGTATGATCAATTCTTGAAGACCACACCCTCCAAACAACAGATATTGATGGCAGCATATGGCATCAAGGAGGATAAGATGATTTTTACACATCTTAAGCCTAAAATTCCAAAGCCTAGATCATCTGCAAACTACACCAAAACAAGTCTAGAGGTCCTCTCCAAGGACATACACCCCATGGATCAGATAGAGCTGCACAAACAGACAGGGGAAATGGTGTATGCCACACTTGTAGACAGGGCTATGCTGGCCCATCAGTTAAAAGAATCACTAAGGAATACCAATACACAGCTTGATTTGGAAAGGATGTCTTCCAATGCTAAGGACAACAGAATAAAAACGTTGGAAGACATAATCATTGATCTAGGACATGATCCTAAAGATCCGAAGGGTATTAAGGCCCTTATGAAGAAAAAAGAGGATGACATTGCTGCACTGAGAAAGCAGGCAAAATTGCCTCCAACCATTCACCCTCAAACAGCAGAACTTGTACAAGAAAAGCAAGTTGATGAGGCCATGGATCTGCTTCTGATGATGAATATTGCAAATGGAAGCAGAATTGGAAAATTCATTGCAGCACAAGCAAGGGGAGTCAACCTCCTAGCCCCCTCAAACTTCTACAACTCTTGGCCCTACCCCTCCTACACAAGCAGCAGCAGCCCCTCCTGCCATTCCAACACCAACCACAGCCACATCAGCAACAGAGGCAACAGCAGCAACAACAGCAGCAGCGGAATCAAGCATGAGCATGGAGGACTTGATGAAAGCTATCAAGGGACTTGAAGTTCAGGTGACAGAAATCAATGAAGCCAAAGATAGACTGGCCAAGCTAGAGGCCAGCTATGACAAGTCCAAAATGACAGTGGCAGAGAAGCAAAGAGAGATAAAGGCCTTGGAAGCCAAAGTGAAAGCTTTGGAAAAAGAATTGCTTCTAGGAAAAACTCTGGCAGAAATCAAGAAGATAATCTAGGCCAAAATTGGCCAATCAATCCATGACCAATGGAGGTCAATCCAGGAAATACATGAGCAAATTGAACTAATAGGCATATCTTATGTTGAAATACAAAAGGCCAAAACAGCACTAGGAATCATGCCTGAGTAGGCCAATAAAATGATACATTTCCTCAATACTCACACTAGGAAGGAATTGGCAACATTAGAAATAAACAGCAGAATAGACATTATCCTGACAGCAAAAAAAGTGCTGACTTTGAGGAATTTCACTCAAACTCTAGAAAGGAAATGTTGGGATATGAAGGCAGAAATTGATGAATTCAGGGCAAAGATGACAGTATTGCAGGATAAAGGACTACCTAGCCTAGTGACTGGCACAAGACAACTGTTGTCATATGATCAATATATCACAAGGATCAACAATTATGTTGAGAATCAAATCACAGCATCCACCAGCTCCACAGAAGAAGCAGGGCCTCCCTCGGGGCAGTCTCTGTATGATAAATTAGAAAATTTATTTTTTATTGAGCATGAGATAAATCATCTGTTTGAAGTGCCTCCAAATTTCTACAGATATACAGAAGCAGATGAAACACTGGTAAAAATAAGGAGACATCAACTACCTCCAGCTGATTAGTGGCAGGCAATGCTGGAAGTTCTGCCCAGGTGATTCCACTATATTATTCCTTTTTGTAAAAATTCAGATCTCAGTCACAGTACAGGTCAGTAGATAACCTAGCACGCAGATATCACAGGAAGCATACGTACAGTGACTCATCAAAGCACTCAGACAACAAGCTCAATTAACGCAGATTTAAAGGCACGGCTACAGCCAACTTTCCTGAGCCAAAAAGTCAAAGGTTTTCTGACAGAAAGATAGCTTCCATCTCAACATTAATTGTTGTAGTTATATCTTTCATTTACTTTTTGTAAGAGAGTTGGTGGTGCAATCTATTGCACAATAACTCACTATTTAGATATTTTATCCTATTTTTTGTATATATATCCCCTCAAAGAACGTATTGAGGGTCGGTTGTAGTGAAACTCTTTCAGAAGAGTTGTATTTATATCTGAGACATTTGTTGCTAATACAAATTGTTGGTGGAGTTCCTGGTTCCTATATTGTCTTGATTGGTGGAAATGAATGGCTCTGTTATGTTGCAGAATTCCTGTGTCATTGGTTGGACAATAAGTTATTATGAACTGTGTTTCTTGTCTTTCTGTGTATGCAATAATTCATATATGTTCATGATCATAGTAAATAGAGAAAAATAATAGCTTAGGATTTGTTTGAATACACCCTATGCTCAATCTCTATTTCTAAATATGTTTTCTTCTGGATTAGCCATGGATATGAATTCTTAAGTGCTCATGTCTAAACTAATTCTATCACTGTGAATATTGTTTAAGAATTCTTAACTGCTCTTAAGCAATACTTTCATTTTTTCCTTTGTTAGCATAGTGGAAATTCTCAATTGCCTTTCACTCACTAATTCCATAACTTCATTACATAATCTAAGAAATTGTTCCACAGATGCCTATCTGGCTTTGCAGCAATACTCTGTCTTCAGAAACATACTTCAGCAGCACACTTCCCTGAACTCCATTGCCCAATGGCCCAAACTGTTCTGTAATTTATACCTTAACTCTGTTTGAATTCACCAACCAACCAAACTCAAAACAAAATTAGCACACCATAACTAGCCTAAAATAACCCATCAACAAAGCTAAATCATAAAGAGAGAGCCCTCTCTGGTTGCAGGCAGTCTAGGACCTGTAACTAAAAGATTGGTTAGTGGTTACCTCGGTCGTATTCCCTTTAGGAAGTAGGGAACAACCTGAGTGATAACATCATTGGAAACTCCACTGGGGACTTATTTCAAATTACCACCTGAAAGGAAACAAGCTTCCTGTTTAACCTTCTCATATAATACCAAGGAAACAAAACTCAGAAGCTGGCTCCAAAGAAGAAATCTCGTTACACTAGGTCCAACCCTGACCCTAATCCCCCAGCTGTCTTTGAAAACCCCAATTTAATTCCCAAGATATTGAAGAAGCAAGAGCAGCTAGGAGAGCTCTCAGATTCGGGTGCTGAACCAGGTCAGCAGAGCTATATTCCTACCCCTACCAAAGCATCAGTTTATCCTCACATAACCCCCACTTATCCTAGTTCCTCATCCACCTCCCAAGGTAGCCTCCCCACTCCTCCATCCCCAACACACCTTACTCCTATTATCCCTGTTGTTCCAACTGTTCCACTCCTTCTTGTTGTCCCTTTTATCCCTGCAAATATGGCTAACAGATATGCCCCTTTACACCTGCCTGCAAATCCAGGGGCTATGCCCCAAGAGTATCAAAGCAAGATCACTTACTTTGATGGTACTGGCTCTTATACAGCCCAGCAACACACCAAGAGAATGCAGGACTACTTTGAGAACTATGAAATATATGATGAAGATGTAAGAATGAAAATTTTTGTACAAAGTTTAACAGGGGATGTAAGGACCTGGTTTAGGTCCTTGGCTGCTCAGTCCATACTCAATCCTGATGTTTTATACCTAAACTTCTTAAACAGATGGGAAAAGAAGAAAGACCCTCTACACATACTAACAGAGTATGATAATTTGAAAAGGGGTCCACAAGAAACAGTTCAAGATTATTGTGTTAGGTTCAACAATGTATACAACGCCATTCCTCAAAACCTAAGACCTCCACCTGATCTGGCCTTGATCAAATTCCCTGATGGATTTGATTCAGATATGGCATATCAATTAAGAGAAAGAGCACCTCCAAGTCTTGCAGACATGCAGAATATATCTGTCAGTGTAGAGGAAAACCTGATTGCCAAAAGAACTAGAGCCAAAAACAAGAGAAGAACAACATTTAAAGAGGAACCCTCAACCTTTGACCAAAAGCTAGATGCAATCAAGAAGGGTATGGAGAGGTTGGGGGATAGAGTTGAGACCATGGAGAGAAAGTCCTCTTGGGAAGGGCAAACAAGCAACACTACTAGGAATCCCAATTTTAGAAAAAACCAAAACCCAAATGCTGGGAGGACCGGTCCTGATCAGAATATCAGACCTCCATTCCAAGAAAACTATGCAGAGGCCTCAACCACTAGTGAACAAGTAGAAGATCCCCACATCAATCTGATGGGCTTGGACAGTGAACAACAAGTATTCTTAACACAAGATGATCAACAAGCCCAAGAATACAAACAATTCCAAAGAAAATCTGGTGATCCATTTGATTTCAGAGAAGGGTATGACACAGCAGTCTATGAAGTACACAAACAATACAAGTTAAGAAGTAGAACCATAGATGTACCTGAGAATACCAAACAAACACACACCAAACTGCCCAAAAAATCTAGTGATAAGCATGTCTTAACAGAGTCCTCAGATAAAAAACTCCAAAGGGAGGTCACAGTGGAAGATGTATCTGATATACAGCCTACAGTAAAACCTACATTTACACCATCTCTTCCAACAGAGATCTTGGGTAGACCTCTAGAAAACAGACACAATTCAAGCATACCCCAAAACAGTGTACCTGACCAGGACAAGGTCACCCAAAATTCAACAGAGAAGGAAAAACTTGCTGCTCACAATATAAAAGTTCAGATGGAAAAGCCTTTCAATCTAGAAACAGAAATTGGCAAACTGAAAATAGCAATTCCTCTTTCTGAACTATCCAAACATGAGGTCTTCAAACAACAAATTAATAGATCATTGTAAGTACCAGAGAATAGGGATGCAGTTAATATTCTGGATGATTAGCCAGAGCTGATTTTTGGCTCAGAAGTCAATGGCAAATCAATGGATGGAGGTATCCCTCCATTTTATGTAAGCCTAAACATTCATGACAAAGTGCTACACAATGCCATGTTTGACTCAGGGGCCTCTCATAACCTAATGCCCAAATCAGTAATGGAAAAACTTGATCTAGACATC
Organism: Pinus taeda; assembly: GCA_000404065.3. Lineage (NCBI taxonomy): Eukaryota > Viridiplantae > Streptophyta > Pinopsida > Pinales > Pinaceae > Pinus > Pinus taeda. Next base: position 36,877 of record APFE031349900.1, read on the forward strand.
ACCAAACCTATAAAGCTTGTTTTCATTTGATTCCAGCCAGGTGAGATGTTTAGGCCTGATCAAAGACCTTTGTGTATCCCTAGTCCAATATCCAGCTAAAACAATTTTAATGGATGTGGTAGTAGCCGACATTCCACCTAAATATGGTATGCTTTTATCAAGATCATGGGGTGCCAAACTCCAAGGATCTCTGCAACTAGACATGTCATATGCCACAATTTCAGTCTTTGGCCAGCCAAAAAGATTATACCGAGAAACGTTGATGAAATATGTGGTCAACAGTCAGGAGAAGCCCCAAAACTTCCCAATCTACTCCATTCATTCAGACATGGACTCATTCATATTGTACAATGCTGATATGTGTCCCAAAACTGAGGTCAAGCTCCTAAAAACAACAGAAACCAGGCACATGAATGAACAGTCCACTGCTCAAGATCAAAATATCACTGATGTGATCAAACCAACACAGGTTGTTAATATATTACAAGAATCACCAAAGCCAGACCAGCCCACTGAACAAATCTGTAAATCCATTGAGAGAAACATTGATCAAGAGGTCTTGTGGTATTTAGAATTTGATGGGTCAGTAAACAAGCTAGGAGCAGGGGCAGGGATTTGGGTACACAATACTCAGAATGACCATGCTCTAGGTCATGCATATAGGCTTAACTTCAGATGTACAAACAACATGGCAGAGTATGAAGCCCTTTTGCTAGGTCTCAAACTGATTATGAGTCTTGGTGTGAACAAAGTTTCCATTTTGGGTGATTCAAATCTAATTATACAACAGATAAAGGGAACTTTTGTCACAAATGATCCCAGGTTAAGGTCTTATAGGATAGCAGTGACAGACTTGCTTAATAGCTTCTTAGAATATCAGCTCACCAAAATACCTAGAAGCCACAACTTGCATGCTCATAGTTTGGCAACTTTTGCAAGCACCTGTAAACTTCCTTTTGTGCCTAACCACCAGTTCACTGCTGAGATTAAATATAGGCTTTCTGTCCCAGACAATGTAGATAACTGGCAAGTATTTGAGAACGATACTCAGATAAATAATTTTTTGACCATGAAAGAAGAATTCTCAAACTTAAACATAGACACAAGCATTAGGGATGATCAGCACCAAATTGATGAACTTAAGACAAGTATATCAGCTGAAATAGCAGATCTGATATTACATCCTACAACCTTTGACTCTGCCAATTTGCAGAAGCTAAGACTAGCAGATCTTGATGAAATTATTGAAGAAGAAACTGAAGTAATTCAACTAAAGGATAATTTCTTACCCCCAGGTCTTACTCCTTTAGAAGACATTTTTTATTCAAATGACATCCCTAAGAAACAAAAGATGCAACCCATCAATGCAGAAATTGAGGAGTGTAATATTGGGACCACTGAAAATCCCAAAATGGTCAAGCTTTCTAGAACCTTACCTCCTGATAAGAAATCTGAATATATTAAACTGTTCAAAGAGTTTCAAGATGTGTTTGCCTGGAGTTATGAGGACCTTAAATCCTATGATACTACAGTTATCCAGCACACAATACCCCTGAAAGAAAACCAGAAACCCTTTAAACAGAAGTTGAGAAGAGTGAATCCAGTCCTTCTTCCCCTAATTGAAAAGGAAGTAAAACGAATGTATGAAGCTTGGATCATTGCACCTATAAGATTTTTTGAATGGATTTCTAACCTTGTACCTACAAGAAAGAAAACTCGAGAGATAAGACTCTGTGTTGATCTGAGAAATTTGAACAAAGTCTCTCTCAAAGACCACTACCCCTTGCCAAAAATGGATCACATCTTACAAAGGGTAGTGGGAGCTTCAAGGATCTCACTACTGGATGGCTTCTCAGAATTCAATCAAATTCTAGTTCACCCAGATGATCAAGATAAAACAGCTTTCACTACACCTTAGGGAACTTTCAAATATGTCAAAATGCCTTTTGGACTCAAGAATGCTGGAGCCACATTTTAGAGGGCAATGGACATAGCCTTTGCTAAAGAAATCCATGATTTCTTAGTCATATACCTTGATGATCTAACAGCCTTCTCAAAATCAGACCAAGAACATTTAAAACACCTCAGACAAGTGTTCTTAATTTGCAAAAAGTATGGCATTTCTTTGAACCCAAAGAAATCACTATTTGGCCTGGAAGAAGGCAAACTCCTAGGTCATATAATTTCAAAAGATGGCATAAGAATTGACCCTGATAGGATTCAAGCTATACTTCAGGTCCCCCATCCCAGAAACATCAAAGAATTACAAGCCTTTTTAGGAAAGATTAATTTCCTAAGAAGATTTATTCCTAACTTGGCTGAGCTGATAAGATTGTTGAACAATATGCTCAAGAAGGATGCCAAATTCAAATGGACAGTTGAAGCCAAACAGGCTTTTGAAGAAATCAAGATAGCTTTAACAAAAACACCTATTCTTACAAGCCCTAGATTTGATAGAGATTTTATAGTCTTCTCCTTTGCCTCTGAACATACAATTGTTGTTGTCTTACTACAAAAGGATGACTTGGGATGTGAAAAACCTATTGCCTTTTTCAGTAGAGCCCTTAGGGATGCCCCACTCAAGTACCAGATTATGGAAAAGCAATCATATGCCCTTGTCAAAGCCATAAAGGATTTCAGAGTTTATATCTTATACTCTCACATAGTTGCATATGTGCCCAATGCAGTGGTCAAAGACATTTTAACTCAAGAGGGAATTGAAGGTAAGAGGGGCAAATGGATAGCTAACATTCTGGAATATCATATAGAGGTCAAACAAACAAAACTTATAAAAAGACAAGGGCTAGCTAAACTAATGACTGAAACCAACTTCCAAGCCCTTGACATCAATGAACTGGATAACGAATAGGAGATGGCGACTCCACAGGTCAGTCAAGCCTTTTTACAATCAACTTGATATGTTGACATATGTTTTGTATTATTAAACCTGCAAGCTCCTCCAGGGTTATCCAGAACCAAAAAGAGATTTCTAAAAATGAAAGCTTCAAAATTTTGTATCATAGATAATTTTTTATTTTGGAAAAATCATGAAGGTGTCCTGCTTAACTGCCTAACTTCAGATGAAGCTGATAAAGTCCTTAGAGAATTTCATGTAGGAGATTGTGGAGGGCACTTATATTGAAAATCAACAGCTAATAAAATCCTGAGGGCTGGATTTTATTGGCCCTCCCTCTTTACTAATTCAAAAAAGTTTGTGATGTCATGTCATAAATGTTAGATCTTTGAAGGGAAGACAAATTTGCTACCCTTACCCCTCAAACCCATTTCAACTGAAAAGCCATTTCAACAATGGGGCTTAGACTTCATAAGGGAAATTCACCCTTCATCCTCAGGACAACATAGGTGGATCTTGACAACTACTGATTAATTCACCAAATGGATAGAGGCCATACCTTGCAGACAAGCAAATGACTCAATTATCATACAATTCCTAGAAACCAATATCTTTTCTAGATTTGGTTTCCCAGAGAAAATCTAATGGACAATGCAGCTGCCTTTAAATCCAAAATAATGATCAGCGTCTGTCACAAATATCATATCACCCTAGGTCATTCAACAGCCTATTACCCTCAAGGAAATGGCCTAGTTGAGTCCTCCAATAAAAGCCTCATCAATATCATCAAAAAGGTCTTGGAGGAGAACAAAAAGAATTGGCATAAGAAGCTGGTAAATGCACTATGGGTAGATAGGTTGACCACCAAAAGCTCTATTGGTACTAGCCCATATGAATTGGTATATGGCCAGGAAGTTGTGTTCCCATCATCTCTTAGGGTCCCTGTGATCAAATTGCTGCAGGAAATACAAGCTGAACCCAATGATATCCAGAGGAGGATCAATCAAACAATTCACTTACAGCAAACAAGCGAAGAAGTGTATCAGAGAACCCACGTTCTACAAGAGAAGCTGAAAAAGGTGTTTGACAAAAGAACAAAAGCTGAATATTTTTTCATAGGAAACAAAGTATTCAAATGGGACTCTAGGAGGGAAGACAAAGGGAAACATGGCAAATTTGACTTTCTGTGGAAAGGACCATTTGTAATTCAAATTGTGCAAGGCAATAACACCTTTTTTCTAAAGATTCTGGATGAGTCAAATAATGATGAAGGCCCAGTAAATGGGAGAATGCTCAAGCACTATTATGATCCATGAGCATAGCACAGTCACATATTGTACATAAATAATTATATTTTCAGCATTTTTCTTTTTACAGCAGATAGATAAAAGAACAGCTACAACAAATTTTGAAGAATGATCAGAAAAAATATATCAAAGATGACATAGACGCTTGAAAATCTCCACAAACAAATTTGAGGAAGGTCCACAGAATAGAGAACCAATGATAAACAATGATACAGGTCAGCAAGACACAAAGTGGTAATTCTTGTACAATTGAGGTCATAAGACACTACATACCAGCTCACTAGATTCAGATCAAAGGTGCCAATAATGAAGAGGATTCACTACAGTAAGGAAAGGAAAATAAGGCCATCTGACCTACTGTTCTTGGCTTTCCTCCAGGAAAAGCCATCCCTAAGTGGAGCCACTGTTAAGTTCCTATACCAATAGGTTTCATCTTTCATTATTGACAGTGGAAGGGCTAAATATGTTCATCATTGTAGGCTGCAAAGGTTCCATATTTTGTGTACATACTGGGAGAATTAAAAAATGAAAAGAGGGTATGCCTTAAAAGAATAATCAAAAGGCAAGAAAATCAAATGGTCAAAAGAATAATGAAAATGAACCCCAAGCTAAAGACCAGGAAAGTGGCCAGTCAAAATGCCACTACTATCTTTTGGCAGTGTCACACTCTAAAAATACGGTTGCTAATCATACTTGATGGGTGGCCCAATAGTCTAATCTGGACCATGCCATGTTTAAATTGCTTGTTGCAGAATAGAGAATGTTTCCTGTCCAAACATCTCAAGCTTGGCAAATGACTAGTTAGGTAGATAAATTAAGGTTCCCAACTGCTTAATCTGGGTCCTTGGAAGAAATAAGGGTAGATTTAGATAGGAGGGCGGTCAAAAGAAAAAGAGAACAATCAGGGTCTGCTAATTCAAGTGCACCCACTTCAAGTGAAGAAAAAATGTTAGGATTACTAGGTTGGGTAAGTAGTGTAAGTTTGCAGAAGTGAAGGGCCATCACCAATTGGCTTATCAAGATCAAAACTCATTCCATTCAGGGTATTGGAACCATGGCAAAGGTTTGAGGACATAAAAATGGAAGCATGTCTAATTTCCCCCCTTTTTCCAAAACATCATTTATTAACATCCCCAAGGACCTTAGGATCTGCTCAAGTGTCCTATTCCACTTCATTCCATGACAAAGTACCAGGTCAAACCATGAAGTTTAGTCAAGGGAAAGAAGCCACATTTCTTGTGTAAAAATCTTTACTCTCAAATTCACTCATCTTCTATTCCCAAGTTTTACCTCTTAAGACTTGGTCTTTGCCCCTACACTCACCTCACATGTCATATTAACAACTAATGTATTATTTAGCTCCCTAAGCATTCCCCTTCTCTAAGTCTACAAAGATCTATGTGAAAATCCCAAAAAGTCTATGTAAATACTCTCCCCTTAGAAATATAGCTATATAGTCATGATTTGGGGAATATTAATCCATCAGGGGTTAATATTAACCCTCCACCACCCTAAATTATGGGTTTTAAATCAAAAACTTTGGTTAAAAAATTAAAAACCTATGGTCTCCACCCTCAAAACCCTTTCATTACCCTTCCGCGCTAATACATTGGTTATAATGTTTTTTTAAATAAAACATTTTTAAACGGGCGCAAATATATTATACCTGCTACCCTAAGTTAAAACCCACCCCGCGCGCGATTTATTAAATCTATTATTTTAATAGGCAGGTCCTCGCAGCCATAAGCCGTTGTCACATCATACACGCCGCTAGCTGTTCGATCGCCGGCCACACAGATCTAATGGTGGGCGGTCGATCTCACCTGGAAACGGGCGGAGGTTTAGCATCCGGGGGATTGGCGGTTTCACCGTCGTACGCCCGCCACGCGTCAACCGCCTGGGTTGTTCGGAGCCCCCCTCCCTCTTACAACTTACCGCCCAAGGGTGCTCTGGGGAAACCGCTTACTGCCTGTCCCCTCCCGCTGATGTCACACCCACGTTAGCATGACGTCAACACCCTCGTCCGCCACTGCTGCTCCACGTCGCCTCCACGTCGTCCATCCACCCACATGCCTCGCCACTGTGTCACCGCCCCATGGCCACCCACGTCAGCCGCCACGTCATCCTGCCATACCCGGACCCATCGATGACGTCATGTTGACATCAATGCCGAAAAAGCGCCAAAAGGCCAAATTTGCATAAAAAGTCGGGAAATGACCGTTTTGTGTCATTTTCACTTGTCGTTTTCGAAGCGTTGTGCATGTGGAAGACATCGTTTGTGGAAAAAATCAAGAATTTGCTCACCCAAGCTGTTGCCGCCCTCAAAGTCGACTTAATTTGCTTACCATTGTTCCAGCTTGACGCCGTCGACACTGAAAAATCCAAGTATTTGCCATAGTCGACCTATTTCACCCATGTTTGTGCCAGTTTTCTCCTAAATTTCCTGTAAAAAATCTCTGCAAAGCTCCTCACAACCAAATTATCCACTAAAACTACTCAAAAACTTGGTAAAGTCCTTGCACCACGAAGCTCTACAAAAAACCCGTGCCCTTCTGTGAAATTCACCATAAAAAAGCAATTTTAGAAGCCGAGCTACCGGCTAAAGCCCATATAACTGCACACTGATCCCTGTTATTAGAATTCCCTTTGAAAAAACCAGCTACTTAGCTCAAAACACTCTAGTTTCTTCCAATAGAGTGCCCCATAGTTCATCAACCCTGTAAAAAAAAGTCTCCTCATACTCTCAGAGCTGCTCACTTTCAAACACAATTCAGTGGGTAGTCCTTAGCCTTTGCACTAATCCTAAGCTCAAGTAAACATCCAGTAAATTTCAAACATTCCACTCCATCTGCTCTAGATGTTGCTCTTGTTAATCCACCCAGTAAGGAGCTTGAAGCTATGCGTCTTGTGGACAGTGATTTCCTCATTGCAGATTTTGTGGCAGAGAGGAACCACCTGCAGACCTTCTGCCAGCTAAGGAACAATCACTTGGACAACAGTGACATGTATGGAATCTAGAAATCAAATCTACCTATCTATTTCTTACCTTCTGTTAATGTCTTTCTTGAAGTCATTCACCTCTGTGCAGAAAATTATGACCAAAAACTCAGAGCTGTTAAGCCTCCATCTGGGAGCATCCTCCTTTACATAACTCCTGATTCCATCAATCAAATGCTAAATTACAAGCAAACCCAGTTGCTCTACCCCTTTTCCATAAAGTACTTACTAGATGAGGGCTCCAAGCTCTCTAGCATTGAGATTGCTGCAGTTGCCAAAACTTGCATGAGAGCAGACTGCCAACCTTCTGGGCCACCTCCTTTCCCATATGAAAATTTCAATGAGGTAGGCAAGCTGCTGGTGGACATGATATCCTCTGTGCTGGGGTTCTCCACAAATGAACATATTGATGAAACTGTGTTGGTCTTGTTATCTGCATATAGCCTTGGGAAGCCCCCTGCTATAAAATACAATTATGCCAAGTTTATTTCCAACAAGATACATGACCAACTGCTGAGACTGGATAGGGAAGCAATATTTAAATATTCATCATACATCTATCACCTCTTCATGTACTATCGGATAGATTGCTTCCAGTTCCCCATCAATAAGCTGGATTCACAAGATGAGAGGAGGTCTGTCATCTTCTGGTCTTCAGTTTTCCATTAAGTCCAGAACTCTCCCTACTCCTACTGTGAATTCATTGACCAATTTGTCTATCCAGTCACATGCCTCTTGAAAAGGACTCCTCCTGCCAGATTGTCAAAAGATATGCAGAAAATCTTACAGCTGTCCAGGAATTACAAAAGGTTGATTGGCGTATTATACCAAAATCAACAAGTCACAGGATCTATGTTGTGAGCTCTGTCCTTACAGGCTCCCAAGATATGTGCCTATGAGATTGTTTGCCTTGGAATACTATAGGAAACTCATCAATTCTGACCTTACACACTTCCATAGTGCCAAGAAGAAAGCCAACCTCAAATTCAGAGACCACCTAGGCCCCTTCATCATGAACAAGAAAGATGGTTGGCAAGAAGCTGATCAAATATTGGGGCAACAACTTAAACTTAAAAGGAGCTTCTGGTGGGTCCCTTATGACCCTGAAGGCTTTATCAGTGCTAGGAGATTCAAGTATAGGCTGCTAGCCTATAAACATTGCCCATATCCACAAATTGAACACTTTGCCAACCAAGATGAATGGGTGCCTGGTACATTAGTAGAGGAATTTACTCAGGAGGAGAAAATAGAGTAGACTGTGAAATATTTAGAGAAAACTCTTGACTTGGATTCTTGTCAGCAGGTCATATTCAAGCAACCAATCCAAGTCGAAGAAGGCACATCCACTGTTGCAGCTGCACAGACCACCCAGCAGGCATCTACAACAACAACAACCACAACAAAAGGCAAAGAAGTGATGGATGCACAACAGGAGATAGAGGCAGGCAGCCCAGCACTTCAAAAGAACAAAGTCAAGGGCAAGCCCCATTAATACAAGCTGAAGCACCTCAAATTCCAGTTTTGGAAACGCCTCTCAATGAAGAGAGAGGCAGAAAACGAGATAGAGAGGAGGTGACACCTCCAAGTGGGTCAACACAGCAACCAGAGGCCAAGAGGCCAAGAATTGAACCTCAGACGAAGGAAGAAAACATCAGTGAAGAAAGAGCAGAAAGCCAAAGCAGAGAAAGAGAATCCAGCTAGCACACTGCCACTAGTTCATTTCAGCAGGAACAAGCCATGCAGCAAAGTACAGAGGTGTCCTCTTCCAGGAAACAGGGCAAGCAACCTGCTGGAGTTAAAGGATCATTTATGGAAATCAAAGCCCAAAATGAACTCTTGAGAGTTCAATTGTATGATCAATTCTTAAAGACAACACCCTCCAAGCAGCAGAGATTGATGGCAGCGTATGACATCAAGGAGGATAAGATGATTTTTACTCATCTTAAGCCTAAAGTTCCAAAGCCTAGATCATCTGCAGACTACACCAAAACAAGTCTAGAGGTCCTCTCCAAGGACATACACCCCATGGAACAGATAGAACTGCACAAACAGACGGGGGAAATGGTGTATGCCACATTTGCAGACAGGGCCATGCTGGCCCATCAGTTAAAAGAATCACTAAAGAATACAAATACACAGCTAGATTTCGAAAGGATGTCTTCCACTGCTAAGGACAACAGAATAAAAACTTTGGAAGACATAATCATTGATCTAGGACATGATCCTAAAGATCCAAAGGGTATTAAGGCCCTTGTGAAGAAAAAGGAGGATGACATTGCTGCACTGAGGAAGCAGGCAAAGCTGCCTCCAACCATTCACCCTCAAACAACAGAACTTGCACAGGAAAAGCAAGTTGATGAGGCCATGGATCTACTTCTGAAAATGAATCAAAGAATATTACAGATGGAAGCAGAATTGGAAAAAGCATTACAAGACAAGCAAGGGGAGTCAACCTCCCAGCCCCCTCAAACTTCTACACCTCTTGGCACTGTCCCTCCTACACAAGCAGCAGCAGCCCCTCCTACTATTCCAGCACCTACCACAACCACATCAACAACATAGGCAACAACAACAACAACAGCAGCAGCAGAATCAAGCATGAGCATGGAGGACTTGATGAAAGCTGTCAAGGAACTTGAGGTTCAGGTGACAGAAATCAATGAAGCCAAAGATAGACTGGCCAAGCTAAAGGCCAGCTATGACAAGTCCAAGATAACAGTGGTAGAGAAGCAGAGAGAGATAAAGGCCTTGGAAGCCAAAATGAAAGCTTTGGAAAAAGAATTGCTTCTAGGCAAGACCCTGGCAAAAATCAAGAAGATAATCTGGGCCAAAATTGGCCAATCAATCCATGACCAATGGAGGTCAATCCAGGCAATACATGAGAAAATTGAACTAATAGGCATAGCTCATGTTGAAATACAAAAGGCCAGAACAGCACTAGGAATCATGCCTAAGCAGGCTAATAAAATGATACATTTCCTCAATACTCACACTAGAGAGGAATTGGCAGCACTGGAAATAAATAGTAGAATAGACACTATCCTGACAACCAAAAAAGTGATGACTTTGAGAAATTTCACTCAAACTCTAGGAAGGAAATGTCAGGATATGAAGGCAGAAATAGATGAATTCAGGGAAAAGATGACAGTATTGCAGGATAAAGGACTGCCTAGCCTAGTGATTGGCACAGGACAACTGCTGTCATATGATCAATATATCACAAGGATCAACAATTATGTTGAGAATCAGATCACAGCATCCACCAGCTCCACAGAAGAAGCAGGGCCTCCCTCTGGGCAGTATCTGTATGACAAATTAGAATTTTTTTTTTTTTATTGAGCATGAGATAAATCATCTATTTGAAGTGCCTCCAAATTTCTACAGATATACAGAAGCAGATGAAACACTTGTAAAAATAAGGAAACATCAGCTACCTCCAGCTGATTGGTGGCAGGCAATGCTGGAAGTACTGCCCAGGTGATCCCACTATATTAATTCTTTTTGTGAAAATTCAGATCTCAGTCACAGTACAGGTCAGCAGATAATCAAGCACGCAGAGATCACAGGAAGCATCTGTATAGTGACTCATCAAAGCACTCAGACAACAGGCTCAATTAACACAGATTTAAAGACATAGCTACAACCGACTTTGCTGATCCAAAAATTCAAAAATTGTCTGACAGAAAGATAGCTGCCATCTCAACATTAATTGATGTAGTTATTTCTTGCATTTACTTTTTGTAAGAGAGTTGGTGGTGTAATTTATTGCACAATAACTCACTATCTAGATATTTTGTATCCTATTTTTTGTATATATATCCCCTCAAAGAATGTATTGAGGGTCGGTTGTAGTGAAACTCTTTGAGAAGAGTTGTATTGTATATCTGAGACCTTTTGCTAATACAAATTTCTGGTGAAGTCCCTGTTCCTATACTTTCTGAAGGTGGAAATGAATGACTGTGTTATGTTGCAGAATTCCTGTGTCATTTGCTGGAACAATAAGTTATTCTGAACCGTGTTCTTGTCTTTTTGTGTATGCAATAATTCATATATGTTCATGATCATAGTAAATAGAGAAAACGAATAGCTTAGGATTTGTTTGAATACACCCTATGCTCAATCTCTATTTCTAAATATGTTTTCTTCTGGATTAGCCATGGATATGAATTCTTAATTGCTCATGTCTAAACTAATTCTCTCACTGTGAAAATTTGTTTAAGAATTCTTAACTGCTCTTAAGCAATACTTTCATTTCTCCCTTTGTTAGCATAGTGGAAGATTCTCAATTGCCTTTCACTCACTAATTCCATAACTTCATTACCTAATCTCAAAAATTGTTCCACAGATGCCTAGCTGGCTTTGCAGCAATACTCTATCTTCATAAACATACTTCTGCAACACACTGCCCTGAACTCCATTGCCCAATGGCCCAAACTGTTCTGTAATTTATACCTCAGCTTTGTTTGAATTCACCAACCAACCAAATTCAAAACAAAATCAGCACACCATAACTAGCCTAAAATCACCCACCAACAAAGCTAAATCATAAAGAGAGAGCCCTCTCTGGTTGTAGGTAGGCTAGGACCTGTAACTAAAAGATTGGTTAGTGGTTACCTCGGCTGTATTCCGTTTAGGAAGCAGGGAACAACCTGAGTGATAACACTATCAAATCACGAGGTAGGCCTTTGACACCTCTCCTCCAATCAACTTGGTCAATGTTTAGCTATTTCTAAGATGTCAAGTGAGATCCAAAACATATTGGCCATCCATGCCAATCATCCTCAAAGAAAAAGTGATAATGGGGGTTTGTAAATTTGAAGAATCCACCAAGGTCTTGTTTCCCCTCTCCTCTTCCTCTCACTCCTCATCGTCTTCACTTCCATATCCCCCACATCTACTACGAAAACCCCTTAGAAACCTCCACTAAGACCCATCCCCTGTTTTCCCAGCAAACTATTTCATTTGATTGCACGCTGCGCACACACAATGTGGCGCAGCACACTCAAGGCACACGACGCACTGGGAGCCTGGCCACAGTGTTGACTTCACACTGGCACGACGCATACACGGGGCGCGGCACACTAGGCAAAGTGCACGGCACACAGGCTTGTGAGCCTAAAAAGGGCACCAAATCTCTCAAATTTTTGTAAATTGGCTCTCAACATTGCAAAATTTCCCATAAGCCATCTCATCATTGATCCTTAAATTCAAGGAAAAATATATCGTGGTGGCCAAGACATCAAAGAAAAACTTCTATCACACAAACACAAAATGACGCAAAGAATGGCAAATAGCTAGGGTTTTGCTACAGTAACTTAATTACCAATTATGCTCTTACCCTACCTCTATTAGCTAATTCCTTGGGAGCATTTTCCCCTAATGGTTACCCTAGCTACAATGAAATCCTATCCCTTTGTCCCCTTACTCATATAGCTCAAGAATGCCTTAACCCTACCCCACCAAAACCACACCCCAAACACTCCCAAATCCCTGATAAATTTCCCCTCTAAACCCCTATCCCTATTTCATCATTCACCTCCTAATACTCCCTATTTTATTGTCGCCCTTGGTGGCAGATTTGCAGAGCATCTATAAGTTCAGTGGATTCAAAGGGCAGCTATTATAGCTCCAAATCTCACTATTATGGTTTGTGATGCTGCACTCATGGCCTAGGGCAACCCCTCCTTCCATACTTGGTCCAAAATCTAAAAAATAGTGTTTTATTCCCTGTATGCGACATTGCCCTGAGTTAAACGCGTGTATACGCGGGTTCATATATACCCAACCCGCGTATATGTATTAAACACTTAAAAAATTATAAAACTCCTTATTTTCAGGCGGAGATCGCGGGTTTTACCTGCTGATCACCTGTTAGTGCCCGTGGCCTCAACTGTCCCAAACCAATTCCTAACTAAAAAACTACATTGGAATTGGTATAAAAAGACACCAAAGGGAAGGCCAAAGGGAGGAGAGAATATAGAGAAAGGTTATTATACTAAGATTTCCCACTGATCAGGTCTGAAGACCCTTGTGCCTTCTGCACTTCCCCCACTTTGTATAGGAAACCCTTGTTTCCTTGTGATTGGATGTTCATCCCTTAGTTATGACATCTTAGAGTGAGTATTGGAAGGAGACCTACTAGAGGCTTGAGGCGGGACGGATCCAGAAGGAGGCTGAGCTTTGAGCCTACAGAAGTGGTTCAGGTGATATTGCTCTTTTTTGTACTATTCTATTTGTCTAATAAAGAAACACATCTTGTTCTCGATATGCTTCTTTCTTTATGTTAATGATGTTCATGTTTGAATTTCATGTATGAATGGATGTCTAAAAGTTTATAACTAACTCCTTTCTTGTATAACATAAAGATGATTTTCACATAAATCTTTGTCCATATACCACTGCATTCTTTGGAATTGTTGTTTTTGTAGGGCAAAGGAGCAGAAGGGACGTGAAGAAGGGTTTGGACGCTTGAGGAACTACCCAAACGTAGGACCTGAGGTACGTCCTTCTCACTTTAGAAGTAGCTTTTTCTAGCATAATGGCTGTGTGTGTGCATGTTTCTTGATTTAGACAACTTTCAGTCTGCTAGGGTTCCACCCAAGAGCCTTAGGGGATAAAATCCCGCAACAGAACTGGCGACTCTTGGTATGGAGATATCATTATATATCTCCAGACTTCGAAGTTTCCCTCTACTTTTTCCAAGGATGAACGTCATAAATTACGTCACCTGGCTAAGAACTATGTTATCATCGGTGATACTTTATACCGATGAGGGGTTGATTCAATCCTTCGACGCTATTTGACCTTGGAAGAAGCAGAGTCTATGCTTAATGATTGCCACAGTGGAGCTTGTGGTGGTCATCTATCAGGGCTTGCTACAGCCCAGCGCATCTTACGTGCTGGCTATTTTTGGCCTTCACTTTTTAAAGACTGCGTGGAAGCGGTAAAACGTTGCCACCCTTGTCAGATCTTTACACGGAAGATGCGTGCTCATTCAGCTCCTCTTTTTCCCATTGTCACGGTCGGCCTTTTTACTAAGTGGGGTATTGATTTTACAACTTGTAATCCGCCTTCAGCAGCGAATCACAAGTATATTATTGTGGTAGTAGACTACTTTACGAAGTGGGTCGAAGCCATGCCCACTTATAAAAATGATGCTGACACGGCAGCGTTGTTTCTCTTCAATTAGGTTATCTCAAGGTTCGGTGTCCCGAGGGAGATTGTCACTGATCATGGCAGTCACTTTCAGAATCAACTTATGACCGAATTGGCCTCAAAATTAGGTTTCCGTCAAGAGCATTCGTCGCCTTATTA
>APFE031349902.1:0-31464 GCA_000404065.3 Pinus taeda
AATATTAAAAAAATAATAACATTATTGTAATAAATGATAAATAATAAATAATATTTGAATAATCTAAATATATGTTTTTCTTATCTACTTATTTAAATAAATCATTGATTAAAAATATTATTAAACTACTTTACTCACCTTTTTAGTGTCCTTTTTATATATTTTGAAATTTAATAATTATAAAATACATTTTTTACTATATAGATTTAGTATTTAGAGTAACAAACTTGGTTTTATGGATCTAGTGAGCAGAGCGATGGTTAGGGTTTCAAGATTTGAACACATAGGGATTGCTACAAGAACGCAACCCTAGCTACACGAATGGTGATTGTGGATGTTTTTATAGTTAACACCTGGAGCACACTTAGTAGCAACCGGTTTCACTTGGATTTTCCTGCATGCAGGAAGCAGTTGGGTCTTCACGTGGATCACTACAAGGAAGGTGAAAATTCTCACGGTCACATTCAGTTATCGCACACCTGCTCTGGGTTTTTACTAGGCAAAGAAAGCAAACATCGACGTTTACTTTTATTATTACTCATTCAAGCAAGGAAAATGGTCATCTTGAGAGACTATGTCTAACTAGAGCCCAAGTCGGAAGATATCCCATCAGTCTAGGGGCTTGAGCCAACTCAACAGAATTTGGACAAGGTAAGGCTACCAACTCGATCTCCAATTAGAAAAATGTGTCTTTCGAGGTTGGAGCGAAAACTTGAAAGAGGTTTAGGGTCTTGGAAGAAGGCAACTCTTTCTCTTCCATAGCAGCACTCTGGTACTGACAAAGGGTTTTAGGATGGTCAAAGAACATCAGTGAAAGAAGCAGAGCTCTCCACAGTGCAGTTGGGAGTTCTTCTCGTAAGGCCCATAACCCCTTTGGATAATTTTGGTTCTGTAATTATACGGGATGGCTTGAAGATATTGTCCATAGTTGTGGGAAATAGGGAAATGAGGGGCTTAAATCTTGTTTGATCAAAAAATTACAGGTCAAAGGAAAGTGCTCACCCAAGAGGGGTGACGAGGTACTTGGTAATCCAGAGTGGAAGGTAGGAGAAACCCATGAATCTCTTGCAAAGGAAAAGAAGGTTTAAGAACACGTAAACATCCAAGAAGTCACAGGAGTTGAGAATGGTAGAGGTGTGGGCTTAAGTCTTCCGAGGACATCGACGGGGTGTTTGGAATTTCAGCCAAAAAAAAGAAGGGCTGACTGTAGAAATTGGGGAGATTACCATACAAAAGGTGTTGAAAAATGAATATTTGGGTGGATACTCGAAGATCCTACTCCAACGTAGGGAGGGAAGATCCAACATGAGGCTATTGAGAAGGGAAAAGGCTCCTATTTTGGGTCGACAAGGAAAAAAGGAAAATGCATAAGAAAGAAGGTGGAGAACCTAAACCTTGTCCTTGGGGTTGGCATACAAATTGATAAGGAAATGGAAGTTTTTGAGAACTCATCAAAGTCAGGAGAGCGAAGGGTATACATTATTCAACCAAGTACATTTCAGAATGGATTTCAAAGGCCTGGAAGGGGGCACCGAATAACCATTTTGAGGTGATCACCTTGGCACAGAGGTGGTTTATGATTAGATTCAACAAAAATAATGTGAATGGGTCCTGGAGAGAAATTGTTCATTCAGGATTTCATTGATTCTCTTCAAGAGATGGGTGTCGTTGTTTGACGTGGAAAAAAGAAAAGCTGGAGGAAATACCAGTCTAGGTTCAATTGTCAACTTTTTCTCCTCATCTATGGATGGAAGATGTGTTTAAGGTGATAGGGAACAACATGGGTATTTTTGTCAAATCAGATATGTCCTTTAGAGAGACTAAGTGCAAGATTGTAGCCTAGCTCTTGGTAAAGCTTGATCCTAGGAAGGGTCTGGCAGAAAAAATTGAACTACAACTACATGGGTACTCGTGCACCCAGATTATTGACTACAAGGAACTTCCCTTTCGATGCCCCCGATGCCATAAACATAGCCATCTAGTGCAGGATTGTCCCCTGGGGTTTTGGAGAAGAAGAAAGAAATGGGGAGAACCTAGAGATGAAGGTTCATCAATTGTAGAGGAGTAAGAATTAAACCAAAACAAGGAAGTGGGGGAGCAGAGGGTTGTAGGTCTAGTATAGATGCAGGTTGAAGACATCTCATTTTTGGTGCATGGACAACACGAAGTGGAGGAGGATGAGTGGCAGCCAGAGGCTCGAGAAGATATTCAAATGATCGACCTCCTCCCAGGTCTACAGGTACTTCCACCACCACCCCCCTTCTTCTTTATCCACAACATTTCACTCTTTACTTGATATTTTTCCTCGGTCTGTTCCCTCGAGGAAATTATCTTCTTATATGCCTCCAATTTTTAGTCTATCTTGTGGTTTGGATAGTATCATTACACCTATTTATCAAGGTGGATATTGGTGGCTGCCCAACTATCCCACCTAAACCTCCAGTCATTTCCATTTTTTTCCTTATTTATTTTAGCATTTACTATTTTTAGCAATTTTTTGGGTCCTGAACTTCTGAAGCAATTTTGACCCCCTAAACAGTGTCTTTTTTTTTAGGTCCGTAGCAAGACCATGGGTGTAGGTGGGAGTCTGTGACAAAACTTGTAGCGCTCAGATAGATCTTTCCAATAAGGTATCATAAGTGTGAAATATAGATAATATGACCAAGTTATGACCCCAGGAAGTTGGTTGCCTAGCTAAACCCAATGGGGCCTACAAACTCTTGGTGTTACATCTCCTAGGGTTAGGTTTTTGGTTATTTAGGGTTTTCTCATGTTTTCCAATAATAAATAGCCTCTTGAGCCTAATTGTAACATAGTTCAGAGGCATGTATCCACCACATCTCTTCTTAGAGATAAGCTACCATCACCCGAGCTAGTCTTATTTCCATTTTGTTTGCAAGAATATTTCAGTATTTGAGATTAATGAAATGAAGTTTTATTTTTGTTGCATCTTTATGTTTATGGTTATACCTATAATTCGTTGCGTTCATGTTTAAATTCAAATCATTGGTATCAGAGCGATCTTCTCGTTCACTATTTTTCTTTACATGTCCCTAACAAGGTAGGGATATAAGGAGTTAGGGCTTGAACTGGTTGAACCTTTACAAGACCAGCTTCGCAAATCCTGACGGTCTCCCATTGTGGAAGAAAAGAAAGTCAAGGGGGCAAGATATCCTATCAAAATATTGCTCGAAGAATCCCTCGAGCGACAAAGGAACGCAATGATGGGAAACTTTGCCCAAATCCTTTAGCGGCTTCCCAAGAGCGATGCATCTACTTCCAGCAGCTACTCTAGGAGTGCCACACCCTTTAAGGTATAAGTTAAATTTGAAATTCCCATATTTGAGGGTCAGATAGATGTTGATACAATAGATAAATTGTTAAGACAAAGCAACGCGATGATGGACAACTTTGCCCAAATCCTTCAGCAACTTCCCAAGAGCAACACATCTACTTCCAACAGCTACTCTAGGAGTGCCACAACTTTTAAGGTATAAGTTAACTTTGACATTCCAATATATGAGGGTCAAATAGATGTGGATACCATAGATAAATTGTTAAATATTCTAGAAGGATATTTTTTTGTTCATGGCTTTTCTAGCTAGGAAAAGATTACTTTTTCTCTTCTCAAAGTCGCCCCCACGTCAAGGACTAGTGGGAAACCTATTGCGAGCAGAAGGATGAAAGTACACCCTCATTATTTTCTACCGCACCCAATTAGGATTCATTCTGGGACGCCATCAAGGAGTAGTAATACCATGTCAAGAGATATGATGATACATACATAAAGTGGACCACACTATGACATGGAAGGGACCAAGACGTGCAAGACTTTACCAATGTTTTTCATAACCTTCACACGAAGTTGGGTATCAACGATTCTAAGAAACATTTGGTACTCAAGTACCACGACTGCCTACAAAGGTACATCCATGATGAGATGGAGCTCCTGGACATCTCCTCGCTTAGCACGACTTATCGATACGCAGTCAAGATAAAGCATAAGCTTAAACAGAAAATGCGAGACTTTGGATCTTTGAATCTGAAGCGAGGGAAAGGTGCCCCCAAACTGTAGAGAAAAGGGAAACTCCAAGGCAGGGCAACCTAAGATAACCCACCGAAGCCACAAGAAAATAACAAGACCACAAAGACAAAGAAGGACATGGGAAAGTGGTGTGAGTTCCATAAGAGCTCCACTCATAACACAAGTGAGTGTTGGGCCAAGCAGTCATTGGTGGTCGAGCTAAAGGCTTTTGAGCCCAACGCATGTTCTAACTCTAAGTCAGAACCTGATAAGGGGAATGAAAAAGGGAAGCGTATCATTGGCGTGGAGTCGAGTGCCACTGTGGCCACCATTAAGATCTAGAATATTGAGCCTGAAGATTCAAAAGAGGGGGAGCACATATTCCACTCACATATGAGGGTGAAGGGTTCTCCGTTGCAGTTCATTGTCAACAATGGGAGCCAAAAAAACCTCATTTCAGCAAAGGTCATGAAACAGTTAGGCCTACTGACTATAGCACATCCACAGCAATACACCATCGGATGGCTTCACCAAGGACGAGATATCCTCTTGAAGTTTGTGATGTATTATTAAGACAACCATACATATGGAAGGGACATGTTGTATATGAGTCTAGACCTCACTATGTTTTTATTTCTTTTGGTACTAAGTTATACAGGATACCGGAGGTAGCCCCACCTACCGCCATCTCTTTGATCTCTGCTAAGAAATGTAGTAAGGTCATCTCCCAGGCTGGGAAATTTCTTTTCTTTTTGATTCGCTCTAAAAGTAAGGGGAAGGTCGTAGTAACATCCATGATCCCGGGGAAGGGTTCCTCCAAGTAGCAGAAGCAAGTTGATGAGGTCATGGAAGAATATAGGGACATCTTCTCCTGACCCACAGGAGTACCCTTTCATTGTCAGGTCAAGAATTCAATTGATCTAACTCCCAGACCACCTATTCCCAATGGGCTGATATATTGTTGCTCAATTCTGGAAACTGAAGAGATCAAGTGAAAAATCCAAGATTTGTTGCAAAAAGGGCACATCCAATCAAGTTCCTCGCCTTGTGGTTTTGTGGTTCCATTATTTTTTTTGACCATGTGGTTCATGTTTTTATTGTTCTTTACATGATATTATTGTTATATTTCAATGGCTGGAAGATAGGTTTTTTTTTCTTAGGTCTTTATAAGGGGTATGAATTATGGTATTAATGCTTCAACTCTCTTGGATATTGAGAATGTAATTCTTTTTTTTATATTAATATAAATTGTTTCCAACTTACAAATAAAAAATTGTTGTACTAATTGTTTGAAATTCATTCTATAATAGATTGCTCAATTTTACAATTTTAAAGGATTCATTGTTCTCTCTTTTTTGGTTTTTGTCTATATAATTGTTAAAATAATATAAAATCATATTTCAAAATGAATGAAAATAATTATTATTGTTCAATAAAGTATCAACAATTATAATTGGGTCATTTAAAATAAATATATGCATTCTATCTATATAATTATTAAAATCATATTTCAAAATGAATGCAAATAATTATTGTTGTTTAATAAAGTATCAACAATTATAATAGTGTTATTTAAAATAAATATATATGTTTATTGTAGTAATGAAATTAATTGAAATTAAATGCATATAATTCAAATTGTGTGTATGTGTTAAAATTCAATCTTGTTTTTCATATATATTGAGAGTTGTTGACATGGTATATATTTTCACCATTTTAAAGTTTCATCACTACCTCTTCTATTAGAGAAATTTTGAGATCTAAAATGGGTCCCCTAAGAATATTATTAAATAAAAGTGGAAATAATAAAATAAGATTAGATTACATCAACAAATTTGAGAGGGAAAAAAGAAAAAACTAGTTTTTCAACTTATCTCCCTACATGGGTACTCCTTGGATGAGGAATTAAATTTCACATCCAACGAGTGCTCCTATTCGAAATTTGAGTAAAATTGTAGGAGAGAAGTTGAAAATACAAGTTGAAAAAATGTTTTTTAGTTTTTATTTTTAAATATTTTTACTTTTTAACTCCAAAAATGGTGAATCATCCCGCATGGTTGACATCATCAACTTTAATCCTATTGGTTCTTATAAAGTTTATTTTGGTTGTACGTTTTTGCTTTGAGGCTCATTTTAGACCTCAAAATTTCTCTAATGTTAGTGGAGAGAGCTTTGTAAAGTTTCACACTTTGGAAGCAAAAATATTAGGGAAGTATGAAAGTGGTTTTATGGAAGGATGGGAATCTATATGGACAAAGAGGAACCACTTGGAAATGTTACATAGATAAAAGAGATTAACCCAAAAATAATAATAATGAATACTAAATAATTATTTCTAACAATAATATGCATTGAATATGATACTAGAAAATCAATACTAGTTGACACATTGGTCTTTGAGCGGCTTTTGGATGTTCAAATGGCTTACAACCACATACATGAGAAAACAATAAGTACCCCATGTTAGAGTAATAAATTTTTTATAGGTTGGCATATACTTTATTGTATTTAAATATTTTTATATCCAATGGTGTATATGCTAGCATATACAACATTTATTACTCTTCTATGGGGTGTGTGTTGATAGCCGAAAAAACACAATATGATTAACCCAACTTAAAGAGCACCCAAGCTATATAAGATGCAGTGACAAATAAACTAGTTTAAATGGCATAGCCCAAAACTCTCCTCGAAAACATAGATTCATAAGACTAAGTCTTATTTCTCAAAATATTTACATGCTGTAATGAAGTTGAATTATCCCCTTAGTCTACCTTAATGTAATGAAGTAGAATTATTTGTTTCCTTAGAAATACGGTAAGGTCTTTTAATCACTAACTAATACTAAAAATTAGTAATACTTTATGTATTAGTAATACTTTATGTAACATGTAAGGAAGGGGCTAACTAGGTTATAATGTGACTTACACTAAAACTAACACTCACTACACAAGAACAAGGACTTCTTCCTCCAAACCCCTTCTTATTTAAGATTATAATGACGAATCTTATTTTAAATGTATATATAAAAAAGAGTAATGACACAACATTAGTACTAAATGTTATATCAAATATTATAGTGGGCTTCATTCCTCCAAACCACTTCTTATTTAAGATTATAATGACCCATCTTATTTTAAATGTGTATATAAAAAAGAATAATAACATAACATCAATACTAAATGTTATATCAAATATTTTAATGTACTTCATTTGATTCATTCAATGTAATTTTTTGAACATTATAGAATATATTTATTGGAAATTATATATATGTTATTAAGATAAAATTTCAATATATTATTGTGTCCATATATTTATTCAAAATGCAAAAAAGCTAGTGAAATATCATAAGTTTTAATTATCGGTAACTCTGACTACGCTTTCCCACCACTTAATTTCTTGTGGCTTTGGATAAATCAATCTTCGTTCATTTTTCGTTGTGTAATATCAAAGCTTTACTTGATCTTAGCTTCTGTCTACGAGAAAATCGATAAAGTTGAAGTTGTTTCTGTTCCATTTGATAATTGGCGTTCAGAAAAATGGCTACGTTTTCTGCTGAATCACCAGTTTCCAGTTTGGCTTGTGGTTTGTCGAGTAACAGCGGTTTGATCAGAAGGACGGCCAATCCTCATCCTAATGTCTGGGGCTATGAGTTTGTGAATTCTCTTAAATCACCTTATGCTGTGAGTAATAATGTTTTCTTTTCATTGCCAATTTTCTTATTTCTATTTTATGTTCAAGTATTTTCATTTCATTACATACTCTCTTGTGTTCATCTTCATGATCATTTATTAACTACGTTATTTTCTTTCTATCAGAATCTGCAAGTTAATGATCTAATTTTTATTTAAAGAAGTTCTAGAGATTTTTTTTAATATCCAATGCAGATTTTTATGAGCTCAAAAGCTATATTTTGTTCCATGCCTGTAGTCATTGCTGTATTCTTTGGAGGGAATCCAAGATATAGTTTAGTGGGAAAGAATAATGGATGTTCAGAGTCACGATGGGAACGTGAGATGTCTTGAATTCTTGAGCAATGTGGTGTCTAAGTTTGGTGGCTTTGGTATGGGAATGAATATGATATTATACCTGTTTTTTAGGTTTATTAGTTTGTGATTAAGAAATTGGGATCCAGGGCATCTCAGTTTTTAAAATCATTTAGAAATAGCAATTTTTAAAATGAATGGATTTGCAATTATATAAACTAGCAATTGTCCCAAAAGGTACAAAGAGAGGCCGATAGGATTATTAAATTGAAATTGTTGAATTTTTCTAGAATAGATAATTGGTCTATGGAAATCCTTGCTATCTTGCACTGAATCATTGTGCAATTACTTTTCTTTAGATGTGGCTATTGCTATCTGAATAAATTAATCACCCTCATGAAAAGAATTTTAAGGTGGCGATTGCTAACTGATATTCTGTGTATGGATTTTGACAATATTAACTCGCAGTGATCATGTATCCAAACAATGAAAATTTGAAAATGGATTCAAATAGAGGGGAGATCAGGAGGGTGCGCAGCACCGGCTTGTTGGGGGGATTCATCTCCTTCTGAAGCAGGTAGGGGATTTTCAGAAGGTTTGATCTTTGGAATTTCACTGGGCATCTGAACAACCTCTCTCATGGTAGCCTCTCTACGCTATTTTATTCAACACATGCCATTGCCACACAGAAAACGTGGATAACGTTCAAGCTCCCCAGAATAAGCCAAGCATTTGTACACTCCTCACAGTCTCTTCAAGCTTTTGCATATCTGTCTCATCATCCCAAGGCTTCACATCCAATAGAACAGAAGACTTTCCACATGTTAATGTTGTAAACAGTAGATACAACCACGTCAACAGATAACTTTGTAAATAGATACAACCACATCAATAGATGGGCCTGAAGGCACATAATTTTCAGTCAGATAAGCCAAAGGAATCTTGACATTTATAAAAATGGTTCAAGAAACAAGGTCCAAGTAAACAAATAGATGCTCACTTTCTTTCTTTTTGCTTGATGCTTTTTTAGATGCTTCTCGTTCTGCTGCTGCCTTCTTTTCTTCGTCGGTCTCCTCACCAAAGAGGTCCAAGTCATCATCATCTTCCTCATCTTTAGGAGGAGACTGACAACAAGTCATTAAATTAAATTCTCAGTACATGACCATGAAATAAGATGTAAATTTTCTAGATCATAAAGTCAAATGTGCCACTGTAATCCTAAATAACTCATGATAGGTTATAAAGTGTAATCTAAATAATTGTCAATGAGAGGTTAGAAATAAGTAGGTCTAACAGAACCAAAGTTTCATTCTTTGTGTTCACTAAAAACTAACAAAAATTATTTACAACTAATAAACAGATATTCATGTATGGATTAGCATAAAACATAAAAAATAAGATTGTGAAGTAGCCAAAGACCTCCCAAAATCAAAACAGAGAATAGAATTCATAGTTTGATACTGTAGGTCCTGGTCTACAAGGGCCTGGACATGCCTTTTATTGATGGATTATATAGTACTAAACACATTAGTCCCAGTAAGAAATTTATAATTCAGCTTAAAAGTATTTTTATCAGATCATTACCAGCCTGAAATGCTTGCACTTTCATGTCAATGTGGATGCAGAATGGATACAGAGAAAAGAGAAAAAAGCAGGTTAAGGGGCATAAAGTTGTAGCTCAAACAGCTTTAAATTTCCTACTAACTTCTAAGGACACAGCTGCCATCAATATCAACTTTTCAAAAACACACCTTCATCGAGAGGGTTTCCAGATCCATCACTGTACGATGTAAGGAATTGTTTGGTGGAAACCATCCTAGTAAACAACCTTCCATCCAGCCATTAACGTGGCTCGGATATTTCATTCACGGCAGAGCACTAATCAACACTCACAAACAATTATATATAAAGCAAATCCCCAACAATCTCTACATGTATGTTTTGCCTTCACTACAATAAATGCTAAGGTGTCCTAATAAAGGCATTTGACAGTACAACCCCTCCGTTTTGAGGGATTTTGTTGGATCATTTTGGTTGAAGTTATTTAGAAAGTGACCATAATATCATAGTACCCATAGAACAAAAGCAAATCGTATATAGATAGCCGGCGATGACCAAAAATTCAGAATTGGCCGATGCAAATGCACCAGGCCACAATATAAGTGCCGGTTCTCGGTGCCTAAAAGTCAAAGAACGTTATTTGAGCCTTGACCTTTGCTAGGGAACAATCAAAATAAAAGAAAACCAGGGAAAAACCAGCTTCCCCAACTGCTATCTACTGAAATACTCTTCAACGGTTCAACCGACCAGCCATTGGCCTAAACGCACTCCAACCAATTCAGCGCATTACCCTTTAACCAGATCACACTTCAAGAGAAGCACCTTACCGATATTTAGCCCTAAAACAGTTCATCAAATGCATCCCACTGACCATAGAATCAAACCCACCTCACCAACCATGCACATGCCGTGTGTCATCAAACAGCAATGCTAAAGCGCACTAAGCAAATCCAAATTCTGACTGTTAACATCTGTATATCGTGAGAAAACAGTACCTCGAAGCCAGGAGGGCACTGATATGGTTGTACCACCGAGACACATTAGGAAAGTTAGGTCCAGGGGCTTTGCTAATGGCGCCATAGATAGTAATATCATCTCTTGTAGCTTGATGCCTGTCATAATAATTTTAAACAAAAGGAGCTCTCAGTACCTATGAGATCAAAATAAAGCAAAAGCAAGCTCAGTACTATTTTCAGTATAAATCGTAGAGACGGATGATATACCCAGTTATAAAAGTTCTTGAAAGAAGATATTCATCAAGATGCTTGAGGCCAGCCTCTGTGCTCAGATTTGGAAATGTAACTGCCATGGCTTTTACTGGTGCTGTAAAACAAACATCTGCATTCAATCAGCCAGTCGTTCAATGAAAATATAAGTAATACAAAGTTTACAAAAGGGCCTTATTGGAAACACCTGAGGCAAGAATTACAGGGTAAATGATCGGATCAGGCTACCACAATTTCGAATGCTCAGAAGCCAAGTATCCTCAAACCCTAGAAATCTAAAAAGGAAATTATCAGGAGGATGAGGTGAGATGATTACCTTTTGAAGACAGAGGAAGCCGAACCGCTCCACCTGGGATTCACCCTTGCGCATCAAAACGAAACCCTTTCTTTCTGTATCAGCATAACCCTGCATATGGAAGACAGATGAAACCCATCTCCTCCATTTTGATAGGAAGACCCCTCTCACTGCCAATAGGCAATGATTTATGGGCAACAATATCTCGCCCACGACATGGAGATCGGGAAGGTTGAATTTTTATAGAAGAGTTAATTGGTTTGTCGTAATTTTTCTTGGACTGGATCATTCTGCAATCTTTTCTTCAGATGTTTTGTTTATATCTATATTACAAAGAACACATTGAATGTCTTCTTTCATTTTTAAGTTAATTATTTAAAATCAAGAGGTTAAATTAATTATCCAAAATCAAGAAACCTTTATAGATGGCCAAGCATATACAAAGCTTGCAATTTTTCTTGGACTGGATCATTGTGCAATCTTTTCTTCAGATGTTTTGTTTATATCTATATTACAAAGAACACATTGAATGTCTTCTTTCATTTTTAAGTTAATTATAGATGGCCAAGCATATACAAAGCTTGCTAGTGACGAAGGCAATAACCACCATGACTATCCTGTAGAAAGTCAAAACATAATATTAGAAAACATTTTGATATGTTGTTATTAAAATGTTAATTCCATTAGAAACCATGATATTATTATTATATTTTGTAAAGAATAATATAAATATATAGAATGATACTACATTGAAAGCCATAATTGTATAGTGCGATTAGAAAGTCAAAATATAATATTCTTAAACCAATACTTATTGTATTTATATGTGATTTTTAATAAAATACAATTAAATTTGTGATGTATAATTAATTTTATTTAAAAATTAGATAATAATTATAATTAAAATAATAATAATTAAGAATATATAATTGAAATGATAAAATATAAAGATTCATGGGAATGACCAAAACAACCCAATTTGCAAATTGACAATTGGACATCGACATCTTAATAGTAAAGGCATTTTAAGAATAAGCATAACTTTGAAAGAAAGTTGAAGTTGATTTGATCATGTCAAACCTTGTTTTTACCTATGCAAAAAGTTGTCGAATAGTTTTGGATATATGTAAAAAGTTGTTGAGGAGAGGTTGAGATTGAAAATATATAATCATTATGGGGCGTATGTGGTGGGTGAGAAAGTAAAGGTTGAAGTTGAATTAATTTTTCACGATTATAATTATGATATTATGTGATAAAAGATTAAGAAATATAAAATGCCATAGTAAAAGTTTATAAAAGAACGTTGTATCTCTGTGCATATTGTTCTGTATCTACATACCTATTTGAAAATGGAAAAACACTCACTTTAAATTCAAATTATACTCATCTACATACCTATTTGAAAATGGAAAAACACCCACTTTAAATTCAAATTATACTCATCTATTAACTGGAAATACTTTATCAATATGAAATCATATACCATATACCTGCCATAAC
This sequence comes from Pinus taeda, assembly GCA_000404065.3. Classification (NCBI taxonomy): domain Eukaryota; kingdom Viridiplantae; phylum Streptophyta; class Pinopsida; order Pinales; family Pinaceae; genus Pinus; species Pinus taeda. The sequence continues at coordinate 12,595 of APFE031349902.1, forward strand.
TATATCCACTTTATTAATGTGGATCCATGCGCTGGATGTGCATATTGTTCTGTATCTACGTACCTATTTGAAAATGGAAAAACACCCACTTTAAATTCAAATTATACTCATCTACATACCTATTTGAAAATGGAAAAACACCCACTTTAAATTCAAATTATACTCATCTATTAACTGGAAATACTTTATCAATATGAAATCATATACCATATCCCTGCCATAACTATATCCACTTTATTAATGTGGATCCATGCGCTAGATGACACTTGTGGATCGAGCACTTAAATAATATTTTTGAATTTTTAATATTTAAAAATGGTATATTTACTCTGCATCAAAATATACCTTTAATGGCAGAGAAGGGAAGCTGCCTCGCTTTTATAATTTCTAACTTCAAAAAACAGGAAGATGCCTTTACTTTTACTTTTATAATTTCGAAAAACAATGTGATAGAATTGAATAAAATAGCATAGACTGAAATGAACAAAATTGTAATAAAATATAATACAATAGACTGGAATGAATAAAATTAAAATAAAATATTGAACAAAGAAAGTATTATTTACATTAGAGAATGTTCCTTGCTGTCTTCAGTTGTACCATCCACTAGGAATTTAATTTCTTCTTGGAGCATGTTCCTTGTAACATCATTGCAAACTTCCAGTGACCTTACAAAGAATCACTTACAAAGACTCCAGTAAACTGATCTACATTTTGATGTCGAAATTTACTTATATTGAATACATCTTGAGTGGGATCTTATCCCCTGCAAATGAGAATGATGCCATCAAGATGCTTCAGATTGTCTTCACATCCTTTAGTCTTGAACCAACATCTCTGGAAGAAAAATTCAACTACCAAGTGTTCAATGTTCTTATCTTTTAACTGCTGAGAAGTGCCTGCAAATATGGGATTTGGTTGACTTTGTTTCCACTTGTCCTTTGGTGCTGAAGCTACTGATGCTCCTGAAATATTGGGGTATGATTTGCTATTTATCTCTTGCCTATCTCATTGTCGATTCGAATACCAAGATATGCTCAACTTCCTTTGAGTGCTATGTATTCTTTAACCCTGTACTTGCTAAAGTTTCCAAACATAACACAAAATACTCAATGAGTACGGCACTGGACCCTGCTAAGTTTGAAGATTAGATGAAATCTGTACCTTATGGATATCATTATCTGACAACCTCAGTATATTGAAATTGCACAGTAGATTGGTTAGAAAGAACAATAAATTGACCAACAAGGAACAAAACAACAGATGTAACAAACCTGTATTCAAGGGTTCGTGTACGAGAATTGCACTGACACTGCACAATCTGCTTTCCAATAGTTTTTCCTTCTAAACCCATCAGAGCATAGTTTAAAAGCTGAGGATCTCTTCCATGACATATGGCTCCTCTTAAATCATGCCATGTTATCCACATGGTTCCATCTGCCACTTGTAGAACCTTGAGCATGGCAGCTGTAATCTCATCTACCACCTTGGGTGCCCACTTTGATTCAGTGGATTCTTTATTGATCATGATGTTCCCTGAACATTTTGTCTCAGTGTGATTATGGAATTTGTGTAACAATTGCATTATAAAACAGACCAAATCTTGTACTGTTACAAGGGGATTCTTAGACAGGGAACGGTAAAATGATACAATCTGCTTCAACTCTTGGTCAAATCCGCCCACACCTGAAAGAACTAAATCCAAACGGAGCTTTGATAGACATTGAAGAGCTCTCTTGTATGTCTCATGTGTTGTTCCAAAACTTCCTCTCCCAAATTGATAGCCCCAATTACCGTACCAGGGGTGCCCTTTTTGCACAGCATGTAAAAGTCGATAATCAAGCCCGTATTTCTTTGAAACATCCATGACACTAATTTTTCTGTGTAACAACAATTAGAAATATTTTATTGTCAGCGACTAAAACAAAGTTGATGGTAATAATTTAACATAATCTCTATTTTGCAAAATGAAAAATGACAGGTGTTTTGTATGATTCCATAGAGATTTATATCTACATATGAGGAAGAAATTCCAATTTAATGACAGGTGTTTTGTATGGTTCCATAGATATTTATGTCTACATACGAGGAAGAAATTCCAATTTAATGGCAGGTGTTTTGTATGATTCCATAGAGATTTATGTCTACATACGAGATTCCAATTTCATGCACAGTACCTTTGCTATTTTCTGAGTTCAATATGGAAAAACAATGGTTCTCACAGCAAGTGAATTTTTTAGCAAAAGTGTCCCAAAAATATATCCTGGAATAACTCTCTCGATTTGACTGTTTTTATGTGATAATCTGCTTTCATTGGTTTTTTAAGTAGACTTTCCTGTTTTTTGCAATGACCCGCTTTCACTTTTATCTTTTTCTTTTTTTCGCAAAAGGCTTTCCTGTCTTTGTGAATATATGATTTCACTCGCTTTTTGCAGGCTTTTTTACCTAATTTAAAATTAGTGCGTAAGGAAGAAAGAAACATTCTAAACATACCAATTGATTTCACTCGCTTTTTGCAGGCTTTTTACCTAATTTAAAATTAGTGCGTAAGGAAGAAAGAAACATTATAAGGATACCAGTGATCTGCTGGCTCTCTAATTTTTAAGGCCTCTCTTTCTTTTTAGTTGTAAACTAGCAAGGAAAAGAGAAATGTTTTAATTAAATAGATGGATGTATGATCTACACCAATTATAGTGTATATTCAAATTGCATCAAGCAGGCTTAATATTATCAAGTAGCAGCAACGATGTTGAGGAGAGGAGTTGAGGAGAGGAGATGAGTGATGGGTAATAAAACAGTAATGGTAGCAGCTTGGATTTTAATGTTAATGGTGATAGTCGAAGTTCCAGGGACCACATTTGCTGTAACAGAGGTAGTTGATGAAGTAGCGGTAGTTGATGAAGTAGGATATTCAGTACGCCTGCTAAACGCTGTTGTAGCTCCTTCTGCGCCCTCTCCAGGCCATAATGGTCATCCTCCAATACCAAAAGTCTCCGATGAAATCAATGAGTGAAGGGAAAAGTAAATGCCAATGCCATTACATATTCCTTCGATATATCAAGTGTTTTGGAGTAAGTTAGTAATACGATAAGTTAGTAACAGTTTTTACAAATGGATGGCAGATTTCCAAGGGATGAAGGTTGATATAAGGGTTTTTTAATTGATAATAAGTAATTTGACAGAATTGTTTATTCATATGAAGAGAGTTTATGAATGGGAGCGTTTTGAAGTAGATTTCATTTCAGTATGATTGAATTTCTAGTATTTGAATACTTTTATATCAATGACATTGATTTATTTCTATGAAATTTCAATATACATGATAAATCAATCTTCGTTCATTTGTCGTTGTGTAATATCAAAGCTTTACTTGATCTCAGCTTCTGTCTACGAGAAAATCGATAAAGTTGAAGTTGTTTCTGTTCCATTTGATAATTGGCGTTCAGAAAAATGGCTACGTTTTCTGCTGAATCACCAGTTTCCAGTTTGGCTTGTGGTTTGTCGAGTAACAGCGGTTTGATCAGAAGGACGGCCAATCCTCATCCTAATGTCTGGGGCTATGAGTTTGTGAATTCTCTTAAATCACCTTATGCTGTGAGTAATAATGTTTTCTTTTCATTGCCAATTTTCTTATTTCTATTTTATGTTCAAGTATTTTCATTTCATTACATACTCTCTTGTGTTCATCTTCATGATCATTTATTAACTACGTTATTTTCTTTCTATCAGAATCTGCAAGTTAATGATCTAATTTTTATTTAAAGAAGTTCTAGAGATTTTTTTTAATATCCAATGCAGATTTTTATGAGCTCAAAAGCTATATTTTGTTCCATGCCTGTAGTCATTGCTGTATTCTTTGGAGGGAATCCAAGATATAGTTTAGTGGGAAAGAATAATGGATGTTCAGAGTCACGATGGGAACGTGAGATGTCTTGAATTCTTGAGCAATGTGGTGTCTAAGTTTGGTGGCTTTGGTATGGGAATGAATATGATATTATACCTGTTTTTTAGGTTTATTAGTTTGTGATTAAGAAATTGGGATCCAGGGCATCTCAGTTTTTAAAATCATTTAGAAATAGCAATTTTTAAAATGAATGGATTTGCAATTATATAAACTAGCAATTGTCCCAAAAGGTACAAAGAGAGGCCGATAGGATTATTAAATTGAAATTGTTGAATTTTTCTAGAATAGATAATTGGTCTATGGAAATCCTTGCTATCTTGCACTGAATCATTGTGCAATTACTTTTCTTTAGATGTGGCTATTGCTATCTGAATAAATTAATCACCCTCATGAAAAGAATTTTAAGGTGGCGATTGCTAACTGATATTCTGTGTATGGATTTTGACAATATTAACTCGCAGTGATCATGTATCCAAACAATGAAAATTTGAAAATGGATTCAAATAGAGGGGAGATCAGGAGGGTGCGCAGCACCGGCTTGTTGGGGGATTCATCTCCTTCTGAAGCAGGTAGGGGATTTTCAGAAGGTTTGATCTTTGGAATTTCACTGGGCATCTGAACAACCTCTCTCATGGTAGCCTCTCTACGCTATTTTATTCAACACATGCCATTGCCACACAGAAAACGTGGATAACGTTCAAGCTCCCCAGAATAAGCCAGGCATTTGTACACTCCTCACAGTCTCTTCAAGCTTTTGCATATCTGTCTCATCATCCCAAGGCTTCACATCCAATAGAACAGAAGACTTTCCACATGTTAATGTTGTAAACAGTAGATACAACCACGTCAACAGATAACTTTGTAAATAGATACAACCACATCAATAGATGGGCCTGAAGGCACATAATTTTCAGTCAGATAAGCCAAAGGAATCTTGACATTTATAAAAATGGTTCAAGAAACAAGGTCCAAGTAAACAAATAGATGCTCACTTTCTTTCTTTTTGCTTGATGCTTTTTTAGATGCTTCTCGTTCTGCTGCTGCCTTCTTTTCTTCGTCGGTCTCCTCACCAAAGAGGTCCAAGTCATCATTATCTTCCTCATCTTTAGGAGGAGACTGACAACAAGTCATTAAATTAAATTCTCAGTACATGACCATGAAATAAGATGTAAATTTTCTAGATCATAAAGTCAAATGTGCCACTGTAATCCTAAATAACTCATGATAGGTTATAAAGTGTAATCTAAATAATTGTCAATGAGAGGTTAGAAATAAGTAGGTCTAACAGAACCAAAGTTTCATTCTTTGTGTTCACTAAAAACTAACAAAAATTATTTACAACTAATAAACAGATATTCATGTATGGATTAGCATAAAACATAAAAAATAAGATTGTGAAGTAGCCAAAGACCTCCCAAAATCAAAACAGAGAATAGAATTCATAGTTTGATACTGTAGGTCCTGGTCTACAAGGGCCTGGACATGCCTTTTATTGATGGATTATATAGTACTAAACACATTAGTCCCAGTAAGAAATTTATAATTCAACTTAAAAGTATTTTTATCAGATCATTACCAGCCTGAAATGCTTGCACTTTCATGTCATGTGGATGCAGAATGGATACAGAGAAAAGAGAAAAAAGCAGGTTAAGCGGCATAAAGTTGTAGCTCAAACAGCTTTAAATTTCCTACTAACTTCTAAGGACACAGCTGCCATCAATATCAACTTTTCAAAAACACACCTTCATCGAGAGGGTTTCCAGATCCATCACTGTACGATGTAAGGAATTGTTTGGTGGAAACCATCCTAGTAAACAACCTTCCATCCAGCCATTAACGTGGCTCGGATATTTCATTCACGGCAGAGCACTAATCAACACTCACAAACAATTATATATAAAGCAAATCCCCAACAATCTCTACATGTATGTTCTGCCTTCACTACAATAAATGCTAAGGTGTCCTAATAAAGGCATTTGACAGTACAACCCCTCCGTTTTGAGGGATTTTGTTGGATCATTTTGGTTGAAGTTATTTAGAAAGTGACCATAATATCATAGTACCCATAGAACAAAAGCAAATCGTATATAGATAGCCGGCGATGACCAAAAATTCAGAATTGGCCGATGCAAACGCACCAGGCCACAATATAAGTGCCGGTTCTCGGTGCCTAAAAGTCAAAGAACGTTATTTGAGCCTTGACCTTTGCTAGGGAACAATCAAAATAAAAGAAAACCAGGGAAAAACCAGCTTCCCCAACTGCTATCTACTGAAATACTCTTCAACGGTTCAACCGACCAGCCATTGGCCTAAACGCACTCCAACCAATTCAGCGCATTACCCTTTAACCAGATCACACTTCAACAGAAGCACCTTACCGATATTTAGCCCTAAAACAGTTCATCAAATGCATCCCACTGACCATAGAATCAAACCCACCTCACCAACCATGCACATGCCGTGTGTCATCAAACAGCAATGCTAAAGCGCACTAAGCAAATCCAAATTCTGACTGTTAACATCTGTATATCGTGAGAAAACAGTACCTCGAAGCCAGGAGGGCACTGATATGGTTGTACCACCGAGACACATTAGGAAAGTTAGGTCCAGGGGCTTTGCTAATGGCGCCATAGACAGTAATATCATCTCTTGTAGCTTGATGCCTGTCATAATAATTTTAAACAAAAGGAGCTCTCAGTACCTATGAGATCAAAATAAAGCAAAAGCAGGCTCAGTACTATTTTCAGTATAAATCGTAGAGACGGATGATATACCCAGTTATAAAAGTTCTTGAAAGAAGATATTCATCAAGATGCTTGAGGCCAGCCTCTGTGCTCAGATTTGGAAATGTAACTGCCATGGCTTTTACTGGTGCTGTAAAACAAACATCTGCATTCAATCAGCCAGTCGTTCAATGAAAATATAAGTAATACAAAGTTTACAAAAGGGCCTTATTGGAAACACCTGAGGCAAGAATTACAGGGTAAATGATCGGATCAGGCTACCACAATTTCGAATGCTCAGAAGCCAAGTATCCTCAAACCCTAGAAATCTAAAAAGGAAATTATCAGGAGGATGAGGTGAGATGATTACCTTTTGAAGACAGAGCAAGCCGAACCGCTCCACCTGGGATTCACCCTTGCGCATCAAAACGAAACCCTTTCTTTCTGTATCAGCATAACCCTGCATATGGAAGACAGATGAAACCCATCTCCTCCATTTTGATAGGAAGACCCCTCTCACTGCCAATAGGCAATGATTTATGGGCAACAATATCTCGCCCACGACATGGAGATCGGGATGGCGTAGTATCAAATCGTAGTTCCTCCCGATGACTCCGTCCAGCGAGTTCTCCACAGGCACCACTGCCCGATTAGCGGCATCCGACTCCAGTGCCTCGAAGGCGGATTCCATTTCCCCTTCGCAGGGGAGGGCATCGCACCTCTGGAAGGCTCGAACCGCAGCCTCTTGGCAATAGGAGCCGCGCACGCCCTGGTACGCCACTCTCCCCGGCTTCCCCTCAAACAACGGCCCTGCCCACAGGGGCTCCATGGGAAGCAATACATCATTACTATCGCCATTAAAGGTCAACAATCCCCGCCTATAAATTCGTTCAAGCTGATCTAGCACCGTCCTCTCTGATTGCCCTACATAAGATTCAAGATCTTCAACCGGTATAGGTTTCGTTCAAGCTGATCTAGCACCGTCCTCTCTGATTGCCCTACATAAGACTCAAGATCTTCAACCGGTATAGGTTTAAAAGGGCTTTTCACTGGATTAGACTTCACCGAACGGCGGGCGGCTCCCCTTGCTTGGCCATTGCCCAGCTGCCCGGAGACGCAGAAGGATCTACGAAAAGCACCGAAACCCTCATTCTTCACATTCAAGGGCGCCTTCCTCCCCTGCGGGCGGGCAGGGATATATGGATATGTCAGAGCCATCCAGTCAATACAAAAGATAATTCTAGCTCTGGTTTGAAGGCAGGTGGTTCTATTGGATCTACTATTTGAGGCTCTACAAATTCGACTGCGAGGAGGGATGCAATGAAAAATACCAGAGCGGGGAAATGCAGAAACCTATCAGAGGCTCTGCTAAGGAGAATGGGAGGACAGAGCAATCCCCGAACGCTGAATTTCAATAGCGAGAAGGCTTACCTGAGGGCAAGGCATGCAATCTCGGCAGGACTTTCGCAGCAAAAGGCAGAAACCAAATCGCGTTCCGCTGAACTTTCGCAGCAAAAGGCAGAAACCAAATCGCGTTCCGCTGGACCAAAATTTGATGCCACGTGTCGACCTAGAAATCAAAAGGACGACGAAAGCTTGTTTCAAAGAAAGGCCTATCGGCCTAAAAATATAGTATATTTTTTATAACCATCTCACTTATTATAGTAAGGAACTCTATTCAGTTAATAAACATTAATTATATATATATTATATATTTATTATGTTATATCAAATTTTTAGTGTAATATAGAATTTGATAGTACAGATTATTATATTAATAATTTATTTTAGTTATTTTTTTATGTATATTATTATTTTTTTTGAAAATTATTTTACTTTATTAATAAAACAAAATTTAATTCATTTTTATCATTATTATTATTTTTAAACTTATTGTTAATATTAATTTATTAACAAGAGCCTCTCCACAAAAACTTACATATAGAGATATAATATTATTTTTACAATAATATGAATAAATATATATTTTACGAAATATAGAAAACTATAAAGATATATTTATTGCGGTATATATTGTGCATATTAGATACAATTGTTTTGTTATTGCGGGAGGATGGTTTGGAGTTTAATATTTAATTATCATTATCATTGTATTGCATTCATCCTCCAGTTCCCTGCATGTATCCTGTGGATCTGCTGGAACGTCTGTTGATCGTGGATAATATTGAACGCCTTGGAGTCTATCAACAGTTTTTTTATTTTACTCGCCTTCCTTTCCATATTTCCTCGGAAAACTCCTTCAGTCTAACATTGATGAAATACATGGCATACAGACATTGGAACGAAAGAGGAATTGGGTGGGGCAGACAGAACCCCATAGCAGACCTCGAGACCACTGCTTTGGGATTTTTGCTGCTCCGGCTGCATAGGTACGATGTATCGCCAGGTGCGTATCTATTTCACTTAATTTTATTTATGAAGCTATGCTATCAGGACAGTGGCAGAAAGCATGCGTTGGATTTTGAAGAACTTTTCTCTGACCTTTGAAAATTGTACTAGCAGTCGTTTTCGATGGATTTTGAAGAACTTTTCTCTGACCTTTGAAAATTGTACTAACAGTCGTTTTCGAAAACTTCAAATATGGCAATGGTCAATTCGTCTGCTCGACTGGTCCATTCAACAAAGAAGTAGCAAGCATGCTGAGCCTTTATAGAGCTTCACAGCTAGCATTCAAAGATGGCAATGGTCAATTCTTCTGCTCGACTGGTCCATTCAACAAAGAAGTAGCAAGCATGCTGAGCCTTTATAGAGCTTCACAGCTAGCATTCCCTGGAGAAAACATTTTGAAAAGAGAAATGTGCATTTGGCATACAGGGGCTCATACGTACCAGCGGCTATCATTATGAGCCCCAGTATGCCAAATGCAGATTTCTCTCTACAAAAGTGGCGTGTTTAGAGACTGTTCTGGACTATATGTATGACACTTATGGGACCCTAGATGAATTGAAGCTGTTCACTGAGGCTGTGAGAAGGTAGGGATTGGATCACATTGGATTGCAGATAATTTTGTGTGTATTAAGGAAATTAAGCTGTGTCTTAGATGATTATACTGATTGAATTATGTTGGCTCAATTTTTTCTTCAGATGGGACCTCTCTTAAGTTAGAAATAATGGAGAAATGGTTATGTGGTTGTAACGTACCTTTTTAGTTTAGGAGTTGTTCCTAGAGTTTAGGAGGTTGTTTTCAGCCACCTACTTTTCAGTCAAGTATTTAATATGTAATCTTCATCCATGTAAAGTAGTGAGTGTGATTGTGAGAGTGTGTCTCCTCCTTTGTATGAGTGCAGTCTAGGTGATGTACACACCTGTGAGCTGCAACTCCTCATTAATTCAAAGTTTAATTATTTTTATCTTGGTATCAGAGCTTACTTCTGATTATTTCAAAGTTTAATTATTTTTATCTTGGTATCACAGCTTAGGGTAGAGGTAGCCTTAAAAATTTTTTTGGGATGTATCATTAGTTGCACGTCTGTAGTGGTAGGAGAGCTTGTAAATGTATCTGTGTGATCAGGTGGAACTGCAGTAACACCTGGAGTGAAGGGTCTCAGATGACTAATCATCTCTGAGTTGGAGAAAAGGTTGAGCAATTGGCGCTACTTTTGCACTGAAAAGCGCGCCATTGGTGCTAGTTTGGGGCTGAAAAGCGCACCAGGAGCAATTGGCACTACTTTTGGGCTGAAAAGCGCGCCATAGGTGCTGGTTTTGGGCTGAAAAGCACACCAGAAAAATTATAACTAAAATTGGCGCGGATCCGTGGCTGTTAAGCGCACCAATTTTCGTGCACTTCGTGAATTTTTGCTTTCTTCAATTGGCGCGGATTTTTAGCTATTCAGAGCGCCATAGAGCCAACCTCTTTCTCTCTGGAAATCTGCAATTTTGTTTTTTTGCAGATTAGAGTTGCCCGGTGGTGGCACGTGGAAATCTCTGCTTGGTGGCAGCAGGTTTGATTTGCCCGGTGGTGGCGAGTTGAGGATCCTTGATCAGCTCGGAGGTAGCACATCAGATCTGCCCGGTGGTGGCGAGTTGGGGTTCCGTGATCAGACCTGCCCAGTGGTGGCGAATCAGAGCTTTGTGATCTGCTCGGTGGAAGCAGATCGGTGTTTTGCCCGGTGGTGGCGTAGTGCAGCTCCTTGATCTGTTCGGTGGAAGCAGATCGCCCTTGCCCGGTGGTGGCATGTTGGAGCTTGCTTGTTGATCTGTTCGGTGGTAGCAGATCGGTTTTTCTCGGTGGTGGCATAGTGAAGTCCCTGATCTGTTTGGTGGCAGTAGATCGGACTTGCCCGGTGGTGGCACAGTAATGTTCTTGATCTATTTGGTGGTAGCAGATCGGACTTGCCTGGTGGTGGCCGATTGAAGTGTTCAGTTGGGCGAAAATGAACAACAGTTTGGAATCATACCTCCATGAGTTTGGCAAGCTCGATGGAACGAACTTCTCTAACTGGAAGTTCAAAATGCAAACTTTGCTGGAGAGTGCGAATGCATGGTTGATCGTCTTGGGAAATGAGCAGAGAACTGGAACACCAACCCAAGAACAGGACTAGGATAAGAGAGAAACAAAGACGAAAGTCATACTGAAGATGTCTGTCAAAGACAACATTATCCCCCATATTAGAGATTGCAAGTCGGTCGCGGATATATGGACCACAATCAAGAATATGTACGAGACACAGAACACAAATCGTGCTCTGGCACTCAAGGGAAAATTGTTTGCATTAAAGATGGATGAGAATGAATCCATTGGTGGATTCATGGCCAGAGTTAAGGATCTGAAAGACAAATTGGGAGCCATTGGAGAGAATGTATCAGATTCATATCTGGTTACACTTACACTGAACAGAATGACCGATGAATATCAGACATTCATCTCTGGGTTGTCAGCGAAAGAGAAAGCCCCCTCGTTTGATGACCTGACAGTGATTCTGCTCCAGGAGGAGGAGCGACGACAGAATCTAAAGACTCGGGGCAATGATCTTGCTCTGATGGCAAAGAGGCGATAGGACAGAGGAAAGCAGCACCAGCACCAACATCAGCATCAGCAACAGCAGCAGCAGCAGAAAGGGGCCAACTCTTTTCAAAAGAGACCATTCAGAGGTATGACTGATAGTTATGTTAAGAGATGTTTTTACTGTGGGAAGCCTGGCCACCAGATTAAAGAATGTTATAAGAGGCAGGCGGATGAAAGAAAAGGAAAACAGAGGAAACATCAGGGGTGTTTTGCTGGAGAAGAGGATGACCACAGCAATGATCTTCGATTATTTACAGTCGACTGTGCCCTTTCAGCATCAAAAGGAGACGAGGATAATATATGGTATGTAGATTCTGGCGCATCCTCGCACATGACCGGTAAGAGAGATTGTTTTGAATTTCTTGAAGAATCTACATGTGGATCAAAGATTTATTTAGGAGATGATAGTGGGTATGAGATCAAAGGATGTGGGGATATTCCTGTCAAGCTACCTAGTGGCGACATCAAACATCTCAGAAATGTTTTATATGTTCCAGGAATTAAAAAGAATTTGATCTCTGTCTCTATGATAACAGACCAGGACATGCAGGTGAAATTCTTCAAGAATGGATGTGTCATTCAGGATAGGCAATTGGAGATAGTTGCAACTAGAGTACGTGTGGGAAATTTGTACTGACTGGATGCAAGGAGCATGCCACAACAAGTGATGGTTGCAGCAACATCAACAGTTGAGAATCTCTGGCACCAGAGATTTGGACACCTAAATCTACAAGATCTCATCTTACTCAAAAAGAAAGGTATGGTCAATGGACTTCCTGCTTTACATAATGTCAAATTGGAATGTGATGGTTGTGCACTAGGGAAGATGTATAGAGATGAATTCCCTGTGCATGTTAACAGAAAAGAAAGAGACATCCTAGAACTAGTGCATACAGATATTTGTGGACCTATGCAGACTAGGTCTTTAGGAGGTGCATACTACTTTCTATTGTTTGTAGATGATTGCACTAGGTTCTCTTGGGTGTATTTTTTAAGCAAAAAGAGTCAAGCCTTCCGATATTTTAAAGAATTCAAATCGATGATAGAGAACCAAACAGGAAAGAAGATAAAGATTCTCTGCTCGGACGAAGGGGGAGAATACAGGTTAGGTGAGTTCATGAACTTCTGCAAGCAGCATGCGATTATACAGCAATTCACAGTGCCACACACTCCACAGCAGAATGGAGTAGCAGAACGCAAGAACAGGACCCTTGTGGAGTGTGCGAGAAGTATGATTCAAGGTAAGGGTATTTCTAATGGTATTTGGGCAGAAGCCATTAATACTGCTGTTTATTTAAAGAATAGGAGTCCTACCAAAAGTCTTGGCTTCAAAACCCCCTTTGAAGCATTGTTTGGACTCAAGCCAATAGTCAGTCATTTAAGAATATTTGGATCTAAATATTTTGCTCATATACCGAAAGCAGATAGGAAAAAGCTAGACCGCAAAGCCTTGAAATGTATATTTGTAGGATATGGCACAGAGTATAAGGCATACAAGTTATATAATCCTGTGACTCATAAAGTTTTTGTGAGCAGAGATGTCGTTTTTCATGAACAGACTGAAGATGGAAAGGAAGACTCTAACAATGATAGCCACATTCCACTACTGATAGAACTGAACAGTGAAGAAGAAGAAGAGCAGGAGCAGGAGCAGAAACAGGAAGAAGTAGCAGCAGATAGTGTAATAAGTGATAATACAGGCCCGGGAAGTGCTGAAACAGATAGAGTTGAGGTAAGTCCTTTACCCAGAAGATCAGGTAGGAAGACTAGACTACCTGCAAGATTGCAAGGCTATGCTTTAATGTCCAAAATTTTAAACATTGTAGAACCTTCAAACTATGAAGAAGCTAGTAAATCAAATGAATGGAAGGCTGCAATGCATGAAGAAATGGAATCAATATATAGAAACCATACTTGGGACTTAGTTGAGTTGCCAGAAGGAAAAACCCATATAGGTTGCAAGTGGCTATATAAACCTAAGATAAATGCAGATGGGAATGTAGAAAAATTCAAAGCAAGACTGGTAGCAAAGGGTTATTCACAACAGGAAGGAATTGATTTCGATGACACCTTTGCCCCTGTAGCTAAACTAAATACAATTAGAATGCTAATATGTTTATCAACAAAACATAAATGGAATCTACACCAGTTAGATGTTAAATCTACATTTCTGAATGGAGAACTAAAGGAAGAAATATATTTAGTACAGCCTCCTAGTTTTGTAAAAAAGGGGCAGGAGCATTTAGTGTGTAAATTGCATAAGGCACTCTATGGTTTGAAACAGGCACCCAGGTCATGGTATGACAAAATTGATTCATTTTTTATTGAACATGGTTTTCATAGGAGCCTCAACGATCCAAACCTATATACCAAGATAAATAAACAGAGGCAAATCATTTTGATTTCTTTGTATGTGGATGACATGATAATAACAGGGAATGCAGATAATTTGATCAAAGAAATCAAGCAGTAAATGTCACAAGTATTTGAATATGAAATACCTTGGAGATCTTCATTATTGCCTAGGTTTGGAGGTGTGGAAAGATTCTGGTCAAACTTTTCTAACCCAAGGAAAGTATGCCAGAACCCTGTTGGAAAGATTCAGAATGGAACAGTGTAAAACAGCAGCAACACCATTGCAGCAGAATCTTAAGTTAAGCAGTGACGATGGCACAAAACAGGTGGATGCTACTTTGTATTGACAGCTAGTCGGAAGTCTGATCTATCTCACGACAACTAGGCCTGATCTAGCATACTCTGTTAGTGTGCTGAGCCAGTTTATATCCAGACCACTTGACAGTCACTGGAATGCAGCAAAATGTGTGTTGAGGTACCTTAGTGGTACTTATAATTATGGTCTTTTATACACTGACATTTCTTATGTTACTTTAGCAGGTTATTCAGATTCAGATTGGGCAGGCAACCTGGATGATCGTAGATCCATCATAGGATATGCATTTAGTATTGGATCCGGGGTTATTTCGTGGAGTAGCAAAAAGCAAAGTATTGTAGCATTATCATCATGTGAAGCAGAGTACCAGGCATTGTGTGCAGCAACATGCGAAGCCATTTGGTTGAGGAGATTGCTCAGCGATACAGGCGAAGGACAAAAAGAAGCAACCAACATCAAAACTGACAACCAAAGCACAATAAAACTTGCATACAATCTAGTTTTCCATAAGAATACTAAACACATTGATACTCAGTTTCACTTTGTACGAGAAAAGATACAGTCTAAAGAAATTTGTGTGGATTATTGTAATACTTTTGATAATGTAGCCGACATTTTTACTAAGCCTCTAGGGCGAATAAAGTTTGAGTTATTTAGAGGGATGTTAGGTGTGAAAAATAACCCTTTCTCCATTAAGGGGGGAGTTAGAAATAATGGAGAAATGGTTATGTGGTTGTAACGTACCTTCTTAGTTTAGGAGTTGTTCCTAGAGTTTAGGAGGTTATTTTCAGCCACCTATTTTTCAGTCAATTATTTAATATGTAATCTTCATCCATGTAATGTGAGTGAGTGTGAGCGTGAGTCTCCTCCTTTGTATGAGTGCAGTCTCCAGGTGATGTACACACCTGTGAGCTGCAACTCCTTCTGATTAATTCAAAGTTTAATTATTTTTATCTCAATTCTCCAAAATCCCATTTTTGAACATCCTGTAGAAAATTACAGACATCCTATAGAAATTCCAGAACATCCTGTAGAACCCCTGCAGACTTCTTGTAGAATCTCGCAAAAGCAGTTTCTTGAAAGCCAAACTCTGTGAAACTCTCAGGAAGGGTGCTAGGGACCCCTTAGGCCCTCTCTGAACCTTCCAAACCTCCTGCAAGTATTTCCTCTCATTGATCCACCTCTGCACAGTCAAAAACAATGAAAGCACATGTATGATAAATCTGACAACTTAATCAAAAATACAAAAAGATGTTTTATTCAGCTAGAAGTACTTTAGACACATGTATTTTACCTTCCTAGAAGTAATGGCATCTCTTTCAGTAGCTTGCATCCTCTTTTTCGCATCAATAGGGCTAGCTTATCAAATTAGGGTTTCCTAGGGTTTGCATTTCCTTTCAGCGTTTCAGTTTCTTTCTACCAGTAGATTAGCTTCCCTTGAGTTAGCTTTCATCCATCAGTTAAAAATCTTCTTCTCAGAGCTCATATAAGTTGGCCTAAGCCCCTAGCGGACTTGTGCCAGCTGACAAAGTGACAGCTGCAGCAAGAGCTAGTACTTGTGCATACAGCACCGTCGCTTCCAAGTTTGTTACGAACTATCAGGTTGATATAAAATAAAGAAGGGAGTCCTAGGAGTTGCAGCATTATTGCTGCAATACTGGAGCCCACCATTCTTTTTGGTGTCGTTGCCGGGGAAGCGTCAGAGTATTTGTGATTGCTTCTTTTCTTCTATTTTCTACCACAACCTTCTGCTCAGTAGTTTATTTCAATTACATTCTGCAATTTCATTTCTGCAAAAACAGACAAGACATTTCTTGCTTTCCTAGACTAGCATTTCAATTCTACAAGTGTAGACTAGCATTTCAATTCTGCAAGCGTAGAGTATCATTCCAATTTTGCAAGTGTAGAGTAGCATTCCAATTCTGCAAGCATAAAGTAGCATTTCAATTCGCCAATTTCAATTTTGCAAGCGTAGCCTAGCATTTCATTCCTGCAATTTCATTTCAGCAAAATAGATTAGTTATTTCCTGCTTTCATTTCAATTCCACATTTTCATTTCAACAAGATAGATTTTAGTTAGTTGCGGTTCAATCTATTTTCAGTTTTGCAGGTAAAAGCAGAAAAAAACAAAAGCAGCCAAAAAAATCTTTCATTTCTGTTAACACCTAGGTTGTTCCCTATGACTCCCAAGGGAATACGGCCGGGGTAACTGCTAACCAATCTTTGGATTACAGCTTCCAGCCCAGCTGTAATCAGAGAGGGCTCTCTCTGTAAGGTTTTTCACTGTTCTAGTGGAGTTTATAGGCTAGGTATGAGGTAAATGTTTGATTGTTTTTTGTGTTTGGTTGGGAGGATGCTTCTGATAGTTTTGAAGTGCTCTCTGCAGGTGAAACTAATCCATTGGGCAATGGGGTCTGTAGCTGTTGTTTCCTTGAGATCCTGGCTTAAGTGCAGATGGAGTTACAGGGCCTGTATGTATTTCATAAAACAAACTGTAAATTGTGAAGGTGAGATGAAAATTAACTAGTAAAGAGCATTTAAGAATTCTTCACTGAGCTGGGATGTAGGAAATAAATCTATTACTTAGGAGCATTACTTGAATTCCTGAAACAATACATTACTGTGATGATATAGTGTGAAAGGTAGCATTTAAGAATTACTCTTTCGTTACCATAACTGGAGAAAACATTTGAAATAGCTTAGATTGAGCTCAGGGTGATCAATGATTAAATCCTGAAACTATTCTTCTTCCTTGCTATTTAGATATTTGATATATGGAAAAACATGAATGACATATGAAAGTATAATAAACATATAAGAGTGAGTAACAAGAAAACTTATTGAGCCATGGAATACACAGGAATCCTGCAACTTTCAGCCATACACCAGCAAGACATCAAGAGACACAATGCTTTTGGAAATCCCATCATCCTTTGTATTAGTTGTCTGAAGATTTACAATAGAGGAGTAACAGAATAGATATCAAGAGATTTCTTACATCCGGAGTCCAACCCCTGCTAATAAATGCGAGGGGCAATATATAGAAGTCTATTACAAAATATCTCAGGCATTGAGTCATCTGAGAGGGAAAATATATTCTCTCACTCGTACAGGGATTGCAGATGAGAAGTTATTACAATCTTAAATGAGTTATAAAGGCTCTTAACTCCTGTCAGAGCAATTTTGACCTTTGGGGCTCACGGAGTCGGTTGAGTGCTTTGGCATAACTGCTGAATGACGTGGCTGTGCAGCTGTAACTTTCTGTGTCTTCTCGGCCCTGCCACCTGTGACTGCATGATGCCGCTGTTGTGGCCGAGTACCTGTGCTGAGTCGGCTCAGCCTTTGTCTTCCTACCTGTTGATGTGTCTTTGTCCTGCTGTGTATGAGATTCAAACTGTTTGCTGAAGAAAAAACCGCGATTACTGACTTTGGTTCAACAATAATCGTATCAATTCCTCCCATGTATCTGATGAAGGCAACTGATGTTTCAAAATTGACCCCATGGTCTCATCAGCCTCTGTATACTTATAGAAGTGAGGGGGCTCATCAAATAAATGTGCAATTTCATTTCTAATAAAAAATAAATTATCTACTCTATCAAAAAGAATGTGCCCTGTTACTGGGCCTGCTTCTGAAGATGTACTAGGTGCCTCTGCAATCTGTGTTGCTGCAAAATTGCTTACTCTCTTGACATATTTCTCATGAGAGAGTAATTTTCCTGAAGGATCTAATAGGCTGGGGAGCCCCCTGTCTTGCAAGGCCATAAACCTGTTCTGAAATTTGTTGATATCAGCTTGCATATCCTGGATCCTTCTGTCTAGGGTCTGAATCAGCTTTATCATTGTCAGGACTCTTTTGATTAAGGAGATAGTCTCAGTCCTGTTTCCAATCCCCATTCTTACCAGCTGGGAACTTGTTCTGTAGTTCAACGCTTTTATCATCTTGGGGGCAATCTCAGGCATATTTCCTAGAGATGCCCTTGCCCTCTGCATTTCTTTTCGCGCTCTGCCAATGAGTGCCACTTGCTCATATATGGCCTCAATATATTCCCACTGGTTTGTTATTGACTGGCCAATGGTGGTCCAGATGATCCTCTTGAGCTCTGTTGTGACTTTATCCAATGTGAGCTCTTTTTCTAGCTCAGCAATCCTCTTTTTCAGGGCCTTTACCTCCCTTTCCCTCTTAGCCACATTTTGCTTTGATTTGTCATATTTCTCATTTATTTTTGCCAGGCTGTCCTGGGCTTGGCTTAGCTCAGACATCTGGGACTCCAGTACCTGTATTTCCTTCCTCAGCTTCTGCATGTCCAGGCTTTCAGCCTACTCTATTGTTGGCTGAGGTAGTTGGTGCTGAAGTGTCTGGGGAAGCTTGGTGCACTTGTTGGCTGGGAGGGGCAGTGTCTTGAGGGGTGTCCTCAAGGTTTATTGTTTCTGGAGGTGGCTGTGAGGTTTTCCCTACCTCCTTTTGTTGCAATGCTGCTTCTAATGTGGCCTCTGACTCCTGCAGCTTTTCCTGAGTTTGGATGAGCTCTTTGTATAGTGTCATT
>APFE031349902.1:31506-41555 GCA_000404065.3 Pinus taeda
TCATTTATTTTTGCCAGGCTGTCCTGGGCTTGGCTTAGCTCAGACATCTGGGACTCCAGTACCTGTATTTCTTTCCTCGGCTTCTGCATGTCCAGGCTTTCAACCTGCTCTGTTGTTGGTGCTGAGGTGGTTGGTGCTGTGGTATCTGGAGCTTCTTGCTGTACTGGTTGGCTATGAGGGGCAGTGTCTTGAGGGGTTTCCTCAAGGTTTATTGTTTCTGGAGGTGGCTGTGAGGATTGCCCTGCCTCCTTCTGTTGCAATGCTGCTTCCAATGCGGCTTCTGATTCCTGCAGCTTTTCTTGTGTTCGGATGAGCTCCTTGTATAATGTCATTAGTAAGGAAGCTGCATCCTTTTCTTGCCTCTGCTGGGCAACCTCATCTGTTTGTGGGTGGAGAGTTGGTGGGATTTTCAATTTTTTCTTTATTGCTGCCATATCAGCATCCCTCAGCCTGAGGACTTGTTGCACAGCCTTGACATCATTGGGGTCATGCCCAAATTCTATTATTATTTCCTCCAAGGCTTTGATCCTGTTATCCTTAGCTTGAGAGGAAGCCTTTTCCAACTCAAGCTGTGCTGCAGTATTGTTCAGGCTATTCTGCAGCCTGTAGTTGACTAAGGTCTTATCAGCCAAGGTGGCATAGACCATCTCACCCGTCTATTTGTGGAGCTCAATCTGATCCATCGGGTGGATGTCTTTTGACAGGACCTCCAGATTGGTCCTGATGTAGTCTATAGCTGTTTGTGGTTGCTGCACTGTCGGAGTGAAGTGGCTCATTGTCATCTTTCCCTCCTGCACATCGAATGCAGACATGAGCCTCTGTTGGTTTGCAGGAGCCATGTTTAGTAGGTTATTGTAGAGCCGAATCTTTATTGGCTCACTCCTTCTTTTGGCATCTTTGAACTGTTGTTTTATGCTTGCACCTGTTCCCTGCTGCTGCCCTGAGGAGCTCACTTCTCCCAATGCTGCCCTGTCTTGCTCCTGTTGCAAGGAGCTAGAAGAAGCTTCCATGCTTGGCATCTCCTCCTCTGAGAAGGGATTTAATCTTTGCCTCTTCTCTGGTGATTCAGTGAGGGGAGCCTCCCTTTCTCTTTTTCTGCTAATGTCCTCCCTTTGAGGGGTCTGGAGGATAGAGGGATCAACCCTAGAGTCTTGCCTTGGAGGTGCCACTGGCGCTGTTTGTTCTTGGGTAGCCATCTGGGCCTCTCTTGTTTGCTTTTCCTGACCCTGTTGGTCTCCTTGCTGCTGTTCCTGTTGGAGCTGATGTTGTTGATCCTGTTGGCCCTGTTGGCCCTGTGGTTCCTCCATGACTTTTTCGTTTCCTTTGCTCTGCCCTTGATCTGTGGTTTGCACTGCCTCTTGCTGTGTTGCAGAAGATGAAGCAGCTGCTCCTGCTTGAGGCTTTGGCAGAGTAAGTACCTGAGAAGGACATTCTAAGTCAGCCATTTTTAACAAATGCCTTCTAGCCCTTTCAACTAGTTCTTCTTGAGTAACTAGCTCTTCCAATGTGTTTCTTCTCCACTTTGGTTGGTTGGCATGTCTTTGGATGTGGAGCATGCTCTCATGCTCATAGCAAGAGAGCTTGCATTTCTGCCTTTTCAAGGATATAAAGTTGTTAGGGTCATAGGGCTTCCAAAGGAAGCTTTGTTTTAGGCCCAGACCTTCTAGCATTCTGTCTGCCTCTTTCCATCCTTCTCTTTTGTTTAGGACAAAGTGGCCAAGTTGGTTTCTTACTTTGAGTTGTGCCTTTTTGCCCCTTCCTGCAAAGTGCACCTGATCGACATTGCCAAATTGCCTGAAATATTCCAAGGCAAACAGTCTCATAGGCACATACCTAGGCAATTTGTATGGGCGCAACTCACACCCATATATTCTGATCACAGTGAAGTGTTGGTAAAAGTACCAGTCTCCTATGCAGTATGCACTGGATAACTGCAGAATCCTCTGCATCTCATCACATAGTCTTGGAGGGGGTGAAGTTACAAAGAGAGACATAGCTGGATGGATGAACAGGTCTATGAACTCAGAGTATGTGTATGGAGAGTATGTGAGGATGTGGAAGACTGAGGTCCAGTATACCACTGACCTTGGGTTGCCTGCTGCATCAGTCCTCTTGATCTCAAAAGAGAACTTCTCATGTTGGTGGTACAGAATGAGATGATAAATGTATGAGGTGTATCTGAACACCTTCTCTCTGGACAAGTGTAGAAATTGCTCATGTATCTTGTCTGAGATATATGTAGCATAATCATAACAAACAGGGTCTTGCCGGGGGAAAACATTGTCATCATCACTAATACAGTTTCATCAATAAACTCTAGTGATTTGTACCCCAAAACTGAGCTAATCATATATGCCAGGTCTAGACCCAGTTGATTCAGGTAGCCATCAAAAATGGGAGGGTGCAGCACTGTGTCAGAGTTTGTAATAAACAACTGATTGAGCTTTAGGATCTGTGCTTCTGTCAGTATCTTGGCTCCTTGGTTGATGAGGTCCAGCAGGGACAAGGCGACCAACTTCTTCTGGGTTTTGAACTGGAGCATTTCCCTGATAGCCTCAGGGGTTACATAAAATACCACTTCACCTTTAGGGTCAAGCACCGCCCTCTGCATGGGGTCATAGCATACAGCACATAAGTGAATCAGGTCAGGGAATTGATTGACCTGAGGTAGTTTGAAGATTGGGAGGGAGGACTCCCAAATGCCTAGAATATTTGTTCCATCTCTATGTCTGGCTCTGAGCTCGTTTAACAGATGAATGTGGAACTTGCATTTGGATGGGCTATCCTCTGAGATTTGGTAATCAAGGTCTGCCAAATCCTGCCACTCCAGCTCTCTCTGGGGAGCATTCAGGGGAGTAACATTGAGGGCTACTGATTCCTTGGGAGTATCCATGCTTGCTTGAATTCTATTTGATAAATAATGAACGTGTTATCTGAGAAAGAAGACTTTTAGAGGAATGCAGGGTTGCAGGACAGGTTCACAGCAATTGAAATATTGTTTGGCACTCTGTGAAGGCTATTCACCGTGTTTAGCAGACCTCTGTTTGATAATTAGGAACAGGTTATGGATTGTGTTTCACGACTGTGCGAACGGAGAAGGGTTTATATTAAAAATTCAGTGCGAAATGGCTCTGCCAGTTAGATTTGACCATTAATTATTCACGGGGAAGCTAGGTGTGTTTGGTATTACAGTAATTTCTCAAGTTTCGGCCATGCTCAGGTGTATTTTAGATTTTACAGAGAAATAAACCAGGTTGCAGGGAAGTTCTCGGAGAAATACCTGTTTAATGGTGTTCCTTGGGTCTGAACAGCAGTTGGGCGCACGCCTTGACGGTCTGTGGTTGGTCTGGTCTTGGTTGGCGAATTTTTCGTCGTAACGTGCATGCAGAGAAAGCAGAGGTGTTTTTGTGAAAAGTTCCAAAAATACGTAAAATCGTGAAAATATGGCTTTTTGGGCTTATTGGCGCGCTTTTTGAATGACATCAGTATGACGTCAGCAAGTGGGTCCGGGTCGGATGACGTCAGCAGGACGTCATCAGGTGACGTGGCGGCCTGAGACCGGTCCACGGGGGTGACGAGGTGGCGCCCAGGTGGACGAATGGAGGACAAGGCATGCGGTCGTGGTGCTGACATAGGCGACAACAGGATGGTGATGCGGGCGGACAGGTGTCGTCATATCGGGCCCCCTCCTGCACGGCAAGGAATCTGTTAGAGGGGGCTCCGACAGAGTTTGGGAGCTACGCGTGTCCCCGTGTGACATCATTGTCTGACAGATATCGGACGATATCTGTCGGAAATTGGGGCCCTTCCGAAATCCACGAGGACCGTTGGATTTCAAGTGCAAGATCTGACGTCTGTCGGGCAGGGAATATGCACGGAGAATAAAGTCAATGTTGGTTATCTGTCAGATGTCGGGCCCCTCCGAAACCTATGATGACCGTCGATCAGAAAAGGCTTTGATCGGACGGATATCGGGCCCGTAAGCTGCACGGCGGATAAAGTCAAAGGGCGGCTTAAAATAATCTTTTTGTTGGTAACTGTGCTTGGCGGGACCCTTCGGGTTTTTAACAGATTTCCATAGTTTTTAATGATTTTCTTTAATAAAATCATATATGCCCGACGACATTAGGAAAAAACAAAGGTTTTTCATGCAATCATTCGCACAAGGCATATGAAGGGCAAAACTTAGGATAGGCGGGTTTTGATGAATTTTTATGAAAAAGGCGCATAATGGCTCCCGACCTTAGGATAAGGCGGGGAAGGTGGATTTTATCAAAAAAATTTCCTTTTATTAGTATAAGGGTGTCCAAAAGGGTTTTCTCAAGGGTTTTTAGGCAAAACTGGAGAGTTGGCTAGGTAGGTTGGTTCTGATAGAGAAAAGGGGTTAGGCTTGGGTTCTTGAGCTTAACCAGATGTTAATCCAATGCCCTGGTAGTGGAACTTATGGCTATAATGCCAAGGAGGGGATATTTATAATTGTTTATGGTTTATACACCATGGTGTTATACTAATAGGGGAAAGGAAACATAGGGAGCTAGATAATAGAGTTAGAGGTTAATATGGGGGGAAGATGTGAATGAAGACCAATACTACTAAGTTTTCTTGAAAACAACTTAGTGTAAAGAGTATATCAAAATGAAAAGAACTTTACACAAGAAATGTGGCTTCTAAAGGCCATAAGAACCACCATAAAGCTTTGAGTCTCCCTTATGAACATACCTGGTGCAGGGATGTTAATTATGAGTGGTAAACAAAGGGAAAAAGTGGAGTTAGACATGCTCCACTGTGTTGTTTTGCCTGCACTTAGTTAGCAAAGTTGATCTTGGAAGGGACACCACTTCTGCAACCCCATCTACCTACCCAACTGTTTTGCCTAGCATTTTTTTATCTCTTCTTGGTGGGTGCACTTGGACTTGCAAACCCCTTGTGTGCCTTTTCTTTTCCATTGGCTTTTTTGCATTTCATTTCCTATCTAGCACTACCCTTATTTCTTCCAAGGCCCTAGATTAAGCAGTTGGGAACCTTAGTTTCTCTACCTAACTACTGATCTGCCAAGATTAAACAGTTTGGACAGATTTCTTTCTCTATTCTACAACATAAATTGAAAACATGGCATGACCCAGATTAGACTGTTGGGTCATCCATCAGAACTTTAATGGGCATGAAGGCATGTACACACCTTGTCTATTCTTGCAAATATGGAACCTTTATAGCAGCAAAGCAGAGCATTTTGGCACTTGAATTTGCCAATCATGAAATATGAAACCTATTGGTATAGGTATCCAACAATTTCATGTCTCATAGGAACAGAGACAATAGCGGAAAATTCTTACCCAACACCCCCACCACATCACTGAGTCACCCTTCTCTTTTCTTTGGTGGTCGTGATCTAGAAGAACATATAGGTGAACCTCTAGAGATATACGAAGATCCTATAATAGAAGAAGAGCAAGAGAACGTCCCTCTTGAGACCATGGCTGAACACAGAAACGATATAGGAGATAACGAGAGAATAGAAGGTGCCTTTCCCATCCGCGAGATCAATGGGGACATGAAAATTGAAAACATAAGTCCCTCAGCCTTACCTCACTTCCATGGATTGACCACCAAAGACCCTGATACCTTCCTGTTTGAGTTTGTTGTCCTATGTCGAACTTATGACTATGCCGAAGACGAGCAAAAGCTGAAACTCTTTCCCTCTACTCTCAAGGATGCAACACTATGGTGGTTCATGGGGTTACCTGGAAACAATATCACTACTTGGTCTCAGATGCAGAAAGCCTTTAACAACAAATACCGAGACTACTATAGGTCAAAGGAAACAAAGGGAGAGATCTTTCGAATGACCATGGGAAATGATGAGTCTTTAGAAGACTACGAGGAAAGGTTCCAGCTTAGTTATAAACGAGCCAGGTGCACACTTGACCCTGAATATTTGAAGCTGGTTCTGCTCCGAGGAGTCCCTAAAGACCTTCTAGATACCCTCCATTTGTTAGCTGGAGGAGACATCTACCAACTACCTTATGAGGACATAAATACTGTGTTTAGAAACCATTCTAGGGCAGCCCGGAAAAGAGGTAAGGGGAATCCACTTTCAGCTAGTACCACCTTCTCCAAGCATGAGTTTGCTAATCAGATGGAAGACCTCAAAAGTGAGATGAGACAGACCATTTCCATGCAACTTGATACTTTCCAAATTCAACAAAAGAAAGAGGAAGCTTAAAGGGCTTTGGCCATTTTCTGACCTAGATGTACGAGGAAGCACCCTAAGAATGAGCGTCCATTGCACCCCACAAACCAATGCCCAACCTTACCCAGATTTAAATCCATGTACGTAGGGACTGAGGCAACCGTTGAACCTCTCTACTTCCTCAACCAAAGGAGGCCGCATGGGCCCAGACCTTACCAGCATGGGATGCAAGGGGCATCCCAAGCTTATTATAGCCCCAACCAATCTGCTCATATACCTTCTTGGAGTCCCCCTGCCCATCCTTCCTAGTCCACACCTCCTTCGTGGTCTTATCCATATCAATACCATACTCAACCTACTGCTCATTCGTTTCCCTCACATGTCCAACCTCAGCCTCAGTGGAATGCACCTCAGCAGGGGTGGAGGCCCCAATACAACTCTCTTCCCACTATTTTGCCTTCACCACCAACTCAACCACAACCATTACCTCCTGCTCCTCCAAGACAACCCCAGATGCCTACCCAACCGAACACGAACCCCAACAATAGACAGGCCCAGCAGGTATACACTGGGAAGACAACGTGTCCTACCTATGCTGTGGAGATCCAGGAGATCAACCTGCGATCTGGGAAGGTCCTTCCAGATCGCCCACTTCCTTCCCCAGAGGATGAGGAAGAAAAAAAGGAAAGTGAACCCAAAGCCATTCCACCCTTTCCTGAGTGACTAACAGCAACCACGCAACCAAACCCAGAGGAAACTAAGCCTCTGGGAGAACTTAAGCAGTTGTGTGTGAAAATACACCTTCTCCAGGCCATAAAATATGTATCGATATACAACAAATTGATCAAGGAGAAGTGTTTCAGGCACCCAGGCAGGCGCAAGAGAGATGCCCAGACTATCAATGTCATAGGACAACCGTCCAATCTGATGTTGGGGTAAGTAATTTGTCCAAAATATTTGGACCCTGGGAGTCCTGTAGTTGATGTCCACATCAATGGCACCATAATCCCCCATACCTTGATTGATCTAGGGGATACCATTAATGTGATGACCAGGGACACTATGCTTAAACTCAACCTTCAGAGTTCCTTGAGGATGACCTCGACAGTGCTGCAGTTAGCAGACTGCTCCACCGTGACTCCCGAAGGGATTGTGGAGGACGTCTTGGTCTCTATTGACTCTTGGGAGTACCCAACGGACTTCTTGGTCCTTCAGCCAAAGGTGAAACTCACTGGATACCCCCTCATTTTGGGTAGGCCTTGGCTAGCTACTACATATGCTTACATCAGTTGTCAAGCTGGAAGCATGACCATCAAGAATGGACCTATTTCTAAGCAGCTAGTCCTCTATCCTCCTACCCAACCTCTACTAGAACATGACTTACCACTCTGGTTGGAAGAGGGAGATGAGGATGAGGTCTACTTTGCATCTTTTTGCACAATCGAAGCCACCAGGGGAGGCCCTCAAACCGAGGATGACTTGATTGAGAATTTGATTCAAAATCCACCTCCCAGTGCACTGTCATTAGAAGAGTTGGTGGAAGATACCCAAGCCAGTGCTTTAGTGGACCTCTATGGGACTGATCCGACCTCTCCTAGAGTTAAGAATGTGGAATTTGGCACTGAAAGAACCTTAAAAATCATCTCCTCCTTATCTCCCTCCGAGGAGAAGGAGTTGTGTAGCTTATTAAACAGCCATTTGGATGCTTTCGCTTGCAGCTATAAGGAGATGAAAGGATTCCACCTGTCGGTCTATACCCATCACATCTACATTAAAGAGTTTTGTAAACCAGTCAGGCAGCCTCATAGGAGAATGAATCTAGCCCTTAAAGACATTGTCAAAGAAGAATTGCAAAAATTGTTGGATGTAGGATTCATCTACCCTATCTCTAACAATGAGTGGGTCTAACCTCTAGTGCTTGTGCCCAAGAAAAATGGGAAGTGGAGAATCTGTGTAGATTACCGAGAACTTAACAAAGCCACCAAGAATGACCATTTCCCTTTGCCTTTCATAGATCAAGTGTTGGATGGACTAGCAAGGAATAAGTTCTTTTCTTTCCTAAATGGGTTTAGCGGGTATAACTAGATCGAAATCAGCCCAGAGGAGCAAGATAAAACCACCTTCACTTGTCCATGGGGTACCTTTGCCTACCGGGTCCTTGCCTTTGGGTTGTGCAACGCTCCTGCCACTTTCTAGAGAACAGTATTGAGCATATTTGCTGAACTGGTTCATGATTTGGTGGAAATATATATGGATGACTTTACTCCTTATGGGTCCAACTTCCAAGAAGCATTGACTAACCTGGGAAAAGTTTTAGCCAAGTGTATTGAGATGAACCTGTCACTCAGTACTGAAAAATGTGAATTTATGATGACTGAAGGGACCGTGCTAGGTCATACAATTTCTCAGCAAGGATTACAGGTGGATCCCAACAAAATTGCTATCATCCAAAGGGTTCCACCTCCTCAAAAGGTAAGAGATGTTCGGAGTTTTCTAGGCTTGGCAGGATATTATAGAAGATCCATTAAAGATTTTAGTAAGCTAGCCTCTCCATTGTTTGGTCTTTTGGGGAAAGATGTTGAGTTTATATGGACTGACAACTGTCAAGAGGCTCTGGATGAGTTGAAAGATACGCTGGTAACTGCCCCAATCTTGAGAGGTCCAAACTGGGGCCTACCTTTCCACATCCACACTGATGCCTCAAACAAAGCCGTAGGGGCAGCCTTAGGGGAAGTTGAACAGAAGCTACCATATGCCATACATTTTTTCAGCAAAAACCTGTCCAAGGCAAAATTAAACTATACTGTAACTGAGAAAGAGCTCCTAGTTGTAGTCCATTCCCTATATAAGTTCAGACACTACATCACTATTTATCAAACATTCGTACACACTGATCATGTTGTGATTAGGTATTTGATGAATAAACCTGATGTAAATGCTCGTATCATTAGATGGTTACTTTTATTGCAGCAATTTGACTTGACCATTGTTGACAAGCCAGGTAAAGAAAATGTTGTTGTTGATTTCTTGTCTAGACTAGATTTGCCTGCAGGTGAAGAAGGGACGACAGATGATCAAATTCCAGATGAACACATGTTTGCTATTTCAATACTCTCTCCATGGTTTGCTGATATAGCATATTACTTGGTTTCAGCACAGTTCCCTCCACACCTATCCTCAAAGGAGAAGAGCAAGATCATGAGGAAAAGTGCCCCATTCACTTGGATTGGGGCAACGTGTTTAAACTTGGCCCAGATCGAATTTTGAGGCGTTGTGTTAGGGAGGAGGAAGTTTTTGACATCCTCCTGACCTATCATGATGGACCCTGTGGAGGCCACTTTGCAGCAAAAAGGACCGCCTTCAAAATTCTACAGGCAGGCTACTATTGGCCCACTCTTCATCAAGATGTCAAAAGATACATCAGCCAGTGTGACCGATATCAAAGTATGGGGAAACCGACTCTGAGGGATGAAATGCCCCTCCAACCTCAAGTGACTTTCGAGCCATTTGAGAAGTGGGGCATGGACTTTGCGGGTCCTATCAACCCTCCTTCAAAACGAAAGTCTTACATCATTGTGTGCATGGACTACCTGACAAAGAGGGCAGAAACAAAGGCAATCAAGGCAACAACAGAAGAAAAAGTGGCTGAGTTTTTGAGGGAAAATATCTTCTACAAATTTGGCTACCCAAGAGAATTAGTCACAGATCAAGGAATTCAGTTTACCTCTAACCTGATTGAAGACTTGCTCGCTCATCACAAGATTAAGCACATAACTTCCACCCCTTATCATCCGCAAGCAAATGGGCAGGTGGAAGTCACTAATAGTGCTTTGGAAGAGATTTTGACTAAAGTGGTGAG
>APFE031349902.1:48913-91658 GCA_000404065.3 Pinus taeda
AAATGCTCTTGAAAACGATTTGCTCTATTGCTTGAAGGCACAATGAAGCTTAATGGAGGAGAGAGAGACTTTATAGCCTTGTTTTGAATTTATTTCATGTCAAAACCCTCTTTCTAATGTTTTTCATGACACTTTTTAAACTTTGAATGTTGCTGACTTTTTGGTTTCCTTTTGTCCTGAAATTGGTTGAATCGATGTTTTTCCTTGATAATTTTTTTTTCAGGGATAGCTTCTGAAGAGTCTTGGAAAAGGGGACCAGGGTTGCGTGTTGCCTTTCAAAGCATTTTTGAATTTTTACAATTTTTAAAAAAATTTGAGAAATGACCTTGGCTTTAAAAACAGGGTTTTTAAATCCAAGGTAAAAATTAACTGTACAAGATGAAATCTTTTGAAGAAATACTTTGATAGTTCATCCCTCTGGCCTGCTGGGCATTTATTGACTTTTAAAGACATGACCTCAAAGACAAATTGGACCTAAACCCTAGACCTAGGACTTTTGACCTTAAGACAAAACAAGCAACTTTTGAAAGAGTTTATTGACTGAAACAACTTGATCCAGTAGTGCCAAGAGGGGAATAAAGACACCAACTCCTCCATCAGGGTTATGGCATGCCTAATGGAATGCAATGAGATGACACTGATGAGACACCTACTTATGCAAATGCAAGGAGTTTTGATCGCTGATGGAGGGCTACTAGACCGACTCTAACATTGGCTCCAATGGGTATGGTAGCTCCTTGGAGGTGCCAAGAACCTTAGATCTCTGGGAGAGCCGACCAGTGCTTTCAACCATTGGGCGATGGAGTCATTATTTCGGAAAACAATACAAGACTTTGACTCATTTATTGACTGAAACTTGATTCAAACCGACTCAATTATTAAACCTACATGACTAAAAATTGACTCACAAATGACTCATGACTGACTTAACTAAAACAAGAACTCACAAAGCTTATTGAAGGGTAGCAGTCCATCAAGATTTGAAATCATGATGACAACCACCTGTGTTTCTTACAAGACAATATACATCAAACTGTATCAAAATGCCAATGCAACCAATCAAGAAGATGGCTTCTTGACTGATTCTTCCTATCAGAACTTCTGGTGAACAGTACAAACCTATCACTGGGCATCCAAAAACATAGTTGACCATGGCTGCAACAAAACACTGTAATAAACATTTTCACTGCTGGCTGCAACAAACTTGCTAGAGGATCGTGAAAAAATCAGAAGTTGTCCACTGCACCTCCGCTGAAAGATCAAAGGTGTCCTTTGTTTCAAATTCTGATCTGCCTTCATCATGTGCTTCCGGTAAAAGGTATGCTCATGGGCTTCAAAAAACTCTGAACAATGGATGGCAGATCTCTTTCTTGGAAAAGCATCTCAGCAACATTGAAATATGAAGAATCTGAATTGTATCCTGTATGCTAAATGATCTTCTGTAGTCTGAACAATAATGGTAGGTATCTTCAAATGATAAATGATAGCCGATTATCATCACATTCATAACATGAGAAAAAGAATTTTAGATGTCTCGTGAAACCAACACTAACATTTCTATCAGCGTCGATAGATTCATCCAGAGAAACCTTTTTCACTTACCTTGAAACGAGGAAGATCTTGTCTTGCTCTTATGAATTGATTGAAATTACCTCCTCATGCAGGCTCCTGTCTAAGGCATGAGAACAATTTGGATCAAAAACTCTGTCTATGGTCCAACCAAACAAAACCCTCCTTTTTAGGATTCAGCACAAGGTATGCTTGGTCATTACAATTTGAATCTAATTCTGAAGTAGCTGACTGGGCATTAGCACAATCTACAATCAGCACTGGACTTACTTTCATGCTGCTGTCTTCTGTGGGCAGATCTGAAATGTCATTCTCCCTTTCATCATTTTCAGCCATATGACCATCTTTAGCCTGCTGATCTTGATTCTGCTGCAAAATGTCCTGATCATCTTGATGGGTATCCTCTAAGTTTTCTTTATGCTGCTGAAACGAATTCTCATACAGAGCTTCCATGATCTCATCATCCATAAAATTATCATCTTCATAATATTTCGCAAGGCTTTCAACAAAACTATAAGCATGCTTGCAACAATCTTGAACTAAATTTAATGATGGATAAGAGTCCTTGTATCTTTCAATGAACATAGCATGAAAATCCTTTAAACAGTAAATACAAGCAGGCGGCAACTTTTCATACCATGATGGGCCTTTAACCTGTAGAGTGGCCAAGAAATTTCATCAACAACCTTCAAGGAAATCGAACCCTCACTTGCGAATTGTGCCAATGAAAATCTAACCAGATGTAGAGCAACTCCTTCCTACATCATCTTTAAATGTAGGCAAATTCCCTGCCAATCTTACCTTCGAAATTTTATTCGAAAAACCTGGGATGTGATCCTCGGCTCAAGGGAGCATATCTTCTTGTGATTCGGCTCAATCTTGAAAAGCTCAAAAGCTACTGATCCTCTCTGCAGTGGAAGTCACCATGAAGCAGCAGGTTGGCTCTGGATTCTCATGAAGGAGTCGCCAGGTGAATGATTTCAGCCTGTGAAAACTCTCAACTTATCATCAAAATTTCAGAGTTTACAAATGAACTGGGGTAAAATGCAATCGAAGTGCTGTATTCACAAGCTCACGGAGATTAACTGAAGCAACGTTTATCTACTTGTCCTTATGCAAAGCAAAAGCGTTTTGAAAGCTACCTGGCATATCTTCAGACTCCGTCTAAGACTTATGAAACTAACACATCAATCCACAAACAAGTTTGTTCTCCCCAGTATGGTCCCCAATATGTTAACGCTTGAAATTTCACCTCAGGCTGAGAAAGGCAAACTCCAAGGCAACATCAAACCACTTAGCCTCGTAGCTAGCCCTACGGGGCAGGAGAGGGCTCTCTCCGGGTCTATCTCGGCAAAAATATTCAACGGGAAGAGATAACCAATAAAGAACACTGATTTTAGGCTAGTAAACTGATAAAAAGTTTTGATTTGGGATTTTTAGGGTTTTGGTGGAAAATTGGGGAAAGGCAATTTTGGGTGCGGGGATTGGACACAGTTTTCGCAGGAGGTTCTTTGGGGCGAGGTAGGAGACTGTATTGATGCTTTTGAAAGATTTGGATGGATGAGAATGACTGGTGAGGAGCTAAGGAGAGCAAGCAATCACCTTGAATTCTCCTTAAACAGCTGAAAACATTGATATTAAGCAAACTTAAAGGCAGAGCATAGCAACCATGAATTCTACCTTAACACTTCATTTGCCTAATTTGCAGAAGAAAAGTAAGAAGATGATTCACATAACAAACTTACAAGTACAAAGAGAAGCACACCATCAATACATGTAACCACAAGAATCCCAAAAAGGACTGCAAAACCCTGGTCTTCCTTAGCCAAAAATTACAGAGATACAGTGAAATAATACAATGATAGCTTCTCCCTCTAGAGTCCAACCATGAAAATGAGTATGAAAGTACATAATATAGATGATCTAACCTCTTTCCCCACCTCTAGGAGTCGAGCTCACTATCCTAGGGGCAGTTTGAACAACTTCTAAACTAAGCATTACAAAATAGGTAGTCAAAACAACTTGCCTCTATAAACTTGGAAATTAGTTCATGCATTTAATTTTTACCCTTTTACATGAATGAATCTTCTATAAGTGTTAAAAAAGAGTAAAAGTGTCTTAGAGTTGCCATAATTACATCAAAGATAATCATTTTTTACCCCAAAAAATCAAACTGAAGCCAAACTGCGTTTTCTGGGCTGAACTGGTCAAATCTGGCAAAATTTCCTCAAAAGGTCGCACACCTTTTCTCAACGGGTCTCACACTTTTGCAGCTCTGTTTGGAAGCCTTCCCGTTATCAGAATTGGGTGCAGGATAGCTCGTTAGAAAGGTCTGCGAGTCTACTTTCCAACCCAACTGGAAATTTTTGAATTTGGAGGTCATTTGCCTTTTCGAAACTTAATTCTCCCAAAACTGGTTTTCGCAACTCAAAAAAGGGGCAGAAAGTCAAATTTTGCATGCATTTTGACCTTTTGGAGGCCCAAAACTCGATGAAATTTCTTACTAATGGATGAGCAAGTGTAACGTTTCATTACAAATCCACAAATGCTGAGTTTTTTCCAAACAGAGCTACGATGACAAAGGGTCTCGCCGGGGGTAAGACCCGTTAAGAAGCCAAAACCTGTAAATTGCACAAAAAATTCACAAATGACAAAATTTTCTCCAAATTTCTTGAAATTTGGGCTGGGAGTCCCCAATCAAGTACCATGCTCAGTCAAAGAGGCTTTGGCCAAAATTTGGAGTGGATCGGGCGTTTTTCTTTCGTTTTTGTGCTTTGGCCAACCGTCCTTGGAGCACCTTCATTTTTGCCTTGTAAAATCCACCCCTGCAAATCAGTCAAAGAGGTGAGCTCCTCTCTCTTATGATGACCACCTTTTTCACCTCTATGTGACCTCCAACTTCTAGTGTTTACACATGCATGTGGTGCAGCAAGATTAGGGTTTGAGTTTTGATGCTTTGGGAGAGGGGTAGGGTTTGCACTTTTAGTTATTAGGGAGAAGGGAGGGTTTGTATTTTATTTATGAAATAGTATGGGAAGATAGATATGAATGCAAATATGAGTAAGAAGGGAGGGAGGAAAACAATTTACCAAGGGAAGTACCTTGAAACAACACAAACCCTAGCACTCTTGAACATTAACAATGCAGTCACATGAAGTGGTTTCTCTTGCACCATTTGATCCTTAAAACATGTTTATACTATCCACCAATCATAACCAGCAACCATTCCATGATTAGAACAGCTACCTCAAAAAATTTGATAGCTTGGAGAGCGATTGAGCAAATTTAAAACAAGTTTTGCAAGAGATAGCTCAATGGGTCTCGCAGGCCTCTCAACGGGTCTCGCACTGCCCAACGGGTCACGCCGGTTGTATTTTTGCATTGTGGAGGGGTGCTGGACGGGTCTCGCATCGCCCAACGGGTCGCACAGACCTCTCAATGGGTCTCGCACATTGGCAACTCTGTTTGAAGGCCTTCCCGGTGTCAGAATTGAGCAAAAGTGGGCTCGTTGGAAAGGTATTTGAGTCTACTTATCATTTTACCCATCAAGAAAATCATTTGGCCAACCAAGCTAGGAGAAAACTTGATTTTCCCAAGGTCACTTCAGAGGTATCTTTGATTCTCCTGAGGCAATGGAATTCTTGACATTTCTCTCAAACTATGACACCTGTGTAAAAAGTGAAGGAGGTTTTTCTTCTTTGGCATGTTTTGGACAAAAACCTCTCTCAGTTTTCCAAAATTCATCTTTTACTGCTCTGAAACATCATTTGAGTGAAACTTGCCCCGATGTGTGAAATAAGGAATTTTGTTGAAATGAAGCGAAATGAAGGGGATAGGGGGCTTCTAAATTCTTGGGGAAATTTTTGGGAGTGGGAAGGGATGTTAGGAAGTAGGGGAAAGTGGAATCTCATATATTGAGTGAGGGGAAAGGGTCCAAAAGGGCAAAACACAGGCCCAACCTAGAAAATTGCCAGGTTGTAGCTAGAAACTAGGGTTTGTGGAAAAATGAAGAATTTGGGGGATCTGAGGGATGGGAAGTGTTTGATAAGGTACTTTAAGGATAGGGGAAAGTGTATGAACATCTGGATACAAGTTTTGCTGATGATTTAACCGTCCAAGAGAAATTGGCTTCAAAACCCTAGGAGAGGCAAATGAACTTGCCTAGGCACAACTAAAGCATGGATAAGCTGTAAAATGACTCATTAGACACTGACATGATAATGAAAACCCTATGAATGATGATAGACTCAGCTGAATAGTGACATAGATTGACATTTGGGAAACTTTAGAAGGAGCTAAAGCAAACCCTAGACCTAATGCCTAGTGACCAAATTTTGCTTGAAGACTCCCTGAAATGACAAAATTTGACCTTGACACTTCAAAATCACTTTGTAAGAGCATATTTGATTGCTGGAGGAAGGCTGAAAAGACTGACACTAACACCTGCAACCTAAATCAAAAACACTGGCCACTGTGAATTTCAGAGGGTTGACCTTAAAGCTTACCCCTGAACTCATTAGTCGAGTCACTGACCTGCCATTGGGGATACCCTGGAGCAAAGAGGAGAGAGAATTAGGCCAAAAAGCCAAGAAATAATTCTTCCTACCAGAGGAGCAATTTTCAGAAGATAAGAACGGGGTAAGGAGGGCCAGTTTACATCCTCTGTGGAGCAAAGCCAGTCTCCAAATTATGAAATACAATACCTGTGAGGGGGGTTCAGTATTGTTTACGGCTATCATTTCCGGTTTCTAAAAGAACTAAGAAATGGGTTGGATTTACCCCCAGAGCAGAAGTTAAACATCCCCTATTTTCTCTTGCAATCATTGATTGAATGTGGCACAAAAGTGCAGGAAGGGACACCAGATCAAGTAGCCTATCATGGGCTCATCAAGCTCCTAGTGGAAGATGCCCTCCATACTTACATTGTCCCCTTCTCCTGGGAAAGTTTCCGCAACATTTCCAAAGATGACGATATAAGTATTCTGGTCGAGGAACTCACCTCATCCAGTAATGAAGAAAGGTAACACAGTGAGGCAAGAGAAAAAGCCAGTGGTAGGGAAACACAGGACAAACCACCATAGAAAGAACAAGAAGAGAAACAAGAAATGGCCAAGATGTTGAACCTAAAACTATGGAAATACCAATGGCACAAACACCCAGGGAGAAACGACTACATAATAGAGCAGAAAGGACTGAAAAATCCCAACCCAATAAGGGAACAACCAAGGAAACCAAACAAGAGATAAAAGGAAAGACCCATTCAACTAAACAGGCCGCAATAGTTTCTACAGGAAGTCTGGAAACAGCTTCTACAGGAAGTCTGGGAACAACTACTATAGGAATTCTGGAAACAGCTTCTATA
Source organism: Pinus taeda (assembly GCA_000404065.3). Classification (NCBI taxonomy): domain Eukaryota; kingdom Viridiplantae; phylum Streptophyta; class Pinopsida; order Pinales; family Pinaceae; genus Pinus; species Pinus taeda. Next base: position 55,845 of record APFE031349902.1, read on the forward strand.
GGAAGCCCAAAAACAGAGCAAAAGAAGGAGAAGTCCCCTGAGATTCTGGCTAGGGAGGCAGCAGTGGTGCTAACTGCCTTAAGCACAACCCCAGAGCAAAAAGGGAAGAGGAAAAGGGAGCCTTCTATGTATTTTAAGGCAAGAAGAAGCATGCACATAAAAACTGGAAGACCCTAGTCACAGTCAAAAGAACCAATTACAATTGTGGACACCCCAATTAAACAACAGGAAAGGTCTCCTCCAAAGGCATCCATCATCTATGAACGGGGAAGCCCGAAGACGTCCACCTGGAAGGAAAAGGTTAAAATGTTGGACACAAAAACCTCTCTACAGGATGTTGAAACAATTCTACAGGAAACGCTGGCTAGGCTAAAGGAGACCGAAGAGTTGGAAGAAAAGGCAGCTACATCATCCCACGAGGAGGAAAAGACTAAGAAAATTAAGGAACCAAGCCCCCAGCACAACTTGGGCTCTTACTATAACTTAATAGAGGCGGGAAGGATAATCCCCCAAAAATTTGCAGTGCCACTCTTCTTTGACTGGAGGAAGAGAGAGTGAGGACTCACACTTGGATGAAAATTGCCAAGTCCAAGGGTGTGGCAGATATAGGTCCCTTGGAAGAACAACTCAAAGAGGGAAGGAAAGAATTGGCTTTGGTATGGCATGTATAAAGCAGCCAACGGGCCAAGCTACAAGAAGAAAATGAGTTGCTCAAACAGTAGCTACAGTTACAGGGACACTTTATGGAAGATAGGCCCCACACCTTGGGAGAACAACAGCAACATGAGGAGCCCACAACAAACAGAGAAACCACTGATGAACAGCAGAAGAGAGATGGGTTGCAGCCTGAGATTGAGGCACTGACTAGGCAGCTACAGGAAAAGGAATTGCAAGCAGCACAACAAATACAGTCTCTGGAACAGCAGGTGCAAGAAAAAGAGGCCCAACTGGCCTTCATGGCCAGCTAGGCGATGGAAGCTCTGCAGTGTACGCAACCTACCAAAACATACGCCCTATACCTTAAGGATCAATGGTTTCAGTTCCAGATCAACACTTTGGCCCAAAGGGGCATTGCTCCATTTCAAAACTACCACCAATTCATGTCTTTATGTGACAACATCTCATCAGAGGACAAGGCCAAACTATCAGAGTTCTACCTACACAACTTGGCCCTTCCCAACATGAACTTGTGGGACCCCAATGCTGCAGTAGGGGACGTGCAACTTATAGCCATGGCCTATTGGCTAAATCATGAAGAAAAGAGAGCAACAGAGGTGTGAAATATTATGGACGGGGAATTGAACGAACCACTAATGATCAGAGCAAAGGTGGAGGACCCCTCAGCATTGATATATGCCCACCAGCACTTAGCAAATAACTCTCAGGCCCTACCAGATTACATTGACCGTCAAGCCCAAGCCATAGCCCATTTTTAGGACATGGAGAGGCTGTTGGGGGATGGTTGTGTTCATGCTTGCACCCGGAGGTGGAACACACTGCCCCACAACCTAAAAATTAGAGAATACCACACCCCAACAAGGATGACAGAGGCCTTGGCGAGAGTACCCCTCTACAAACAATCCATGCAGAATCTTCAGGCCAACTGGATCGGCCTAAAATTCAGTCCTCCCTTGCTTTTGGGGTTGTTGGAGGGAGTCAAAGAAGAGGAGGAACACAGGCAGTGGGAAGAAGTGGAAAGCAAAGCAGGATTTCATGACCGTGAAGAAAATATCACTTCAGAGGCCCGGGATGTGAGGGAGGTGGTCAAGGCTATAAAGGATGATGAGTTGGATTAGTTGCTCGAGGTAGAGCAACCCATTTAGCAGGGGGGTGACAATGAGCCCCGGAATTGGGTAACTTATTGGGCTCATTTTGCCTAGTTTTTCTTGAACAATCCACCATTTTTCATATTTTATGCATGTTTTTGAGCATGTTTATGTTAGTTGAACGAATGAGGGTGGTCACTTTACCAAGAAGGCTAATATGTGGTTATTTCAGGTTTTTGGACAAATTTTGGAACAAAGCCAAGCAATTATGAGCCAAGATGACAACCAAGCATGAAGGAACAAGGGTGAGGATTCGTAGGAAGGATGTCTCTTGCATTAAATCTCTCTTCCTCGAAATCTCCACCCTCAACTCGGAGCTCAGCAGGCCACCAAAACGAATCCTTAAGGCATATGAGCAGCTTGGTGAAAAGTGACTGTTTACTGGTAGTTGGAGCAGCAGAGCCCCTTTAGTTAAGGAGGGCTACTGAGTACCCTCGTAGGCATAAATAGGAAGGCTTTCAACCTTCGTAGTTTACTTTTTAGACTGTTGCTATTTTGTAGTTGGGTGCTGCTATTTTCTCAGCTCATTTTCGTAGCTGTTGTTGTATAACTTTCTTATGAACATGGGTATTTTTGAGTAATGGAGAGCAACTCTGTTTGGCATCAATTCTAAGTTTCTTTAGGAGCCTACAGCTCTTGGGTTTGGGCCCAACCCAAGTGCCAAGGTTTCCTTTATGTATTGTTATTTGTTTTTATGTCTTTACAAAATAAATTCTGTTAAGTAGATCAACATCTTGATGGTTACATAGGTCATGGTTGATGATTAGATAGGCTTTTTATGTTCAGATTTAGTTGATAGATTAATAACGGGGAAGATCTCCAGGAAAAGGCCATCAAGCACCTCTGATCTCACCTCTCCCTCAGTGGGATCGTGAGCTGGGACAAAGGTGACATTGTTGCCAACAAAAACACTGTCTTTTGCTTCACCATGCAATTAGTAGTGTTGGATTCTTAGTTGCCGAACTTGATATCAGTTTTGATTGCATGCTTAGGGTTATGATTTCTTAGTTGCATATTTATTTCATCTGATTTCATTGCAATTAAACTTATGTTCCATTTCTCTGTTGTTATCTAGGTCAGAATAGACTAACGTAACTAGGTTTTTGATTTTCCAAGTGTTTGGTTGTCCAGTTTGAAAAACAACTTGCAGAGCACCTGTTATCCTTCTTTATCTACCCAAACTCCATCAACTCCACCTACTCCATCCTCCACTTAGAACCCTTAGCTTACATTTGCCTCATTCGCTTACTTTGCCCTGATTCTCATCTTTTTGTGCAACATCGTTTCATCCCTCCTTGAACAAATCTAACCATCCGCACCACTCCTCAACTCCATCCACCAAGTCGTGAACCTCAACACACCCCTATCTCACCTCCATACTCATTCCTCCATCTTTTTCCCTCCATCAATTCTCCAAAATCCTGTTTCTGAACATCCTGTAGAAAATTACAGACATCTTGTAGAAATTCCAGAACATCCTGTAGAACCCTTGCAGACTTCCTGTAGAAGCTTACGAAAGAGGTTTCTTGAAAGCCAAACTCTGTGAAACTCTCAGGAAGGTTGCTAGGGACCCCTTGGGCCCTCTCTGAACCTTCCCAACCTCTTGCAAGCATTTCCTCTCACCGATCCACCTCTGCACAGTCAAAAACAGTGAAAGCACATGCATAATAAATCTGACAAATTAATAAAAAATACAAAAAGATGTTTTTTTTAGCTAGAAGTAATTTAGACACATGTATTTTACCTTCCTATAAGTAATGGCATCTCTTTCATTAGCTTGCATCATCTTTTTCGCATCAGTAGGGCTAGCTGGTAAAATTAGGGTTTGCCAGGGTTTGCATTTCCTTTCAGCGTTTCAGTTTCTTTCTGCGAGTAGATTAGCTTCCCTTGAGTTAGCTTTCATCCATTAGTTAAAAATCTTCTTCTCAGAGCTCATAGAAGTTGGCTTAAGCCCCTAGTGGACTTGTGCCAGCTGACCAAGTGACAGCTGTGGCAAGAGCTAGTACTTGTGCATACAGCACCGTCGCTTCCAAGTTTGTTACGAACTACCGGGTTGATATAAAGTAAATAAGGGAGTCCCAGGAGTTGCAACATTATTGCTACAATACTAGAGCCCACTAGCCTATGATTGTTGCAGGGGTTCAAGCCTGATGAACCTCCCATACACTCCCTACCCCCCACAGTGGGCCGCCCACACTGTTTCAATTGACCTCACCGCCTCCACGTCATCTGCCGCTCTCGTTCATTACCATCTACCTAACCCACCGTACCCCATCACCTCATCTGCCACTCCATTAATTCATTACATTAATTATAGTTCTCCCTCTGTTTTGCTTACCATATATATAAAAGAAAAGTAAAAACCCCGTTGCATTAGTCATTTGCTTTCAGTACTAAGCAGCCTCATCGCCAATTCAGCATTCCAAGTCAGCAACTGTCACCAGCAATTGTCATCAACAATTGTCATCTACAGACGCCATGGCCAAACAAGTAAGTTCTTCCTCAGTCATCCATACCCCATTAATGAACGTTTAATGTGATATTTCTGATACCCTCTATACAATTAAGCACCTTTCACTATATCAATAAGTCACTCTGAACAATAAAAAGTCCCATATATTCATGGAAATGGTTAGGTCAGGTGTTTTAGCAGCTTTTGTCCCAAGGACCCATTTGTTCCCTGAATGCATTCAATGGTTAGCCTCAACAATGTACCCCATGAAGTGTTTTGTAATGAATTAGTCTGGGGAGAGTGTTTTCCAAGTAACCTCTTAATTAATTCACCAAGATTTGAATTATCCTGTATCTGGAACTAACACAACCTTTACTGAAGAGTCTTTGGTCTCATATTATGATAACCTGTCACCCCAGGAGTTTTCTCATGTTACCTCATTCCTAGCTCCTCAATCTGGACAATTCTCTCTAGATGAAAATCTATTCTCTTTAGACATTTTTGCAGTTGATATAAGACCTATCTTGCAAGTAATTTATCAGATTCTGGGAAAGGAAGACTCCAAGTAGGTTGATAAAGTAGTGTTGGGATTTTTCTCTTTAATGATGAAATTAGAAGTAGTACTAGATATTCCAACATTCTAGGTAGACATTATCAATACCCAATTCATAACTTTGCCTCTTACTAGGTCTTTTAATTTCCCTTCAGTTATTACTTATTTATTTTTCTACTAGAATGCTGAACATTTTACAGGTTTGGGACTAAATGTCGTTGACATAAATAAAAATAATCAGTCAGTGGTATTCTGGACAAGCTTGATAAGGGGTGATCCAAGAGATGGTGGTTTAGTTGAATTCACTTATTTATTCCTTCCAGTGGCCTACAATATCTTTAATGGAACCTTGCCCCCAACATTTCTTCCTAAAGCTCAATAATTCCTTCAATTGAGTAAAGATGTGAGGTGTGGAGACTGGTTCATATTTGAAGAACATGCATAGATCAGGCTTTATGGAGCCTCTGTCAAACATACAGGTTACCAAAATTTATGCCAATGAGGCTTTTTTCCCTTGAATTTATCAGACAGAGCTTGAATGTAGATCAAGTTCATTTTGTTCCTATGAAGTTAGGATATTTCTTTATTTGCCCATAGAAGTAGGACCCTTCATTGTGAACACTAGACAGGCTACCCAAGAGGTCGAGGAATGATTGAATGACATGTGTCTTATACAGGTGGTTGAGTGGGCTTATGACCCTCATCAATTTATTTCAAGGAGGAGGCTAGAGAATGGATATTCAACCTTTGTCCATGACAGTAGACCAGAAACAGAGAAATTGGAAAATGGAGGTTTATAAAACACCCAGGGGACAGAGATTGAAACCCCTAGTATTTCATAAAATGGTGTCAAGAGGGCTAGAGAAGATGTTACTGACTCAATGGATGAAGAAGAATCAGAAGCAGCAAAAAGGACTAAACTTTTGGATGCAATGTCTTCAGTACAACCTCATTTAGTAATTCAATTGGGAGAAATAGAGGGTGCACCAGCTTCCCCATCTTCCAGAGAACCTGTTCACGATCAGGTTCCTTTAATTCAAAGTATGTTTTCTCAAATAGTTGAGGGAGCTAAAAGCTACTTAGAGCTTACTTACTTATCTCTTTTTATATAATCCCATGGTCCGCAAACCATGGGTAGATCTTTACAGCCGAATTTACACTTTACAAAATAAGGGCATACAACCCTTTATGACTCATGACACCTTCACACTATCTAACCACAAAATGTAGAGACTTTACAACTTTATTAAAAATTTGACCCAAAACATGGGCTTTTAGCCTCAAAACTATCGTTCGGGGATCATGTTCCCAACAGTACCTTAGCCTTGTCTCGGGCTTGGCTAATAGGCTATAGTCAGGCTCACTAAAACACACAAAGAGGTCTCCACAAGAATTTCACCAAAATTTACCTATTAACTTTTCTCTCTCCTCCCCTAAGAATGGCCTCCATGTAAGCTTCTCAAGGATATGGGAGGATGTATTTGGACACCTAGAGCCAAGAGAAGTTATCATTAGGCATCAACTATTAGACCATTAACAATTCATCATCTCCCATTTCGAATAGATCTCCTTGGAAACAAGATGTTTTAGAAGATATGACCTTCATCTCTGTGTGATATAGCATCTAAAGCATTGATGACAAGCTAATATCTCTTTGCACACTACAAAAAAATAATGCATTGATCTATATCAAGGTAGATGTAGTGATGAAGCTTCAATTATTGTCTTCTAAGGGTCAAGAGAAGGGTATCTCATCCTGCTAATGATGTAACTTAGGGTAGGGTTTCTCCTTTGTCTCTAGGGTGTCAAATAGGGTTATAACCGTTCATATGCTAGCTTGAGTGGGGAATGGTTGATGAATCATATACAATAAGAAAATTTACGGATACAACGACTAGTTATCCATGTATTTTGATGAATGGCAACTTTTTTATATGGAATTCAACAAAGATATTTAGACCAAGTTAATCACACAAGTAAATTTTAAGGGGGGATTGTTAAAGTAGTTAGGGTAAATTTGACTTGGTCATAGAATCAATTTTGATACAGTAATTAATGGGTTTATCATTGGCAATTTACAGACCTAATGCTTTAGTTACCGCATGGTATTTTCATGTAATATAGTCTATTTAAGGGCTTGAGCACTCCATCATAAGATGTCTCTAGGCCAAAGAACAATAAACATATTAGAAGGAGTTGGTTTTCCCAAAAGGTTTTCGAGGATAATTTATGGTGTTCATGTGTTCTTGCCTTTATGTGTTCCTATTATACTTTTATTTTTCTCTCTTTTTACAACAACATCATCATTAGGTTATCATAATAGACCATGCAAATTAGGTCCACATCATCTATAACAGCTTATTAAATTTATTCTTCAGTCTTTGCATTATGGTTTCCCCTCGACTTCAATATAATACTATGTAGAGTGGCCCCTACACTAAAGATTCATTGCATCAAAGTTAGCTGCAACCTATTTATTTTAATAAATATAATCTTTATTTAAACCCAAAATAATCTTCTTTATCTTCCTTCTTCGTCTAACTTGATCAAAAAACATTTATATTCATATTATTATTATTATTTTAACACTGATGAGAATTTATATTATAGTAAAACTTTTGTGCCTATGTCATAGCTTATACATCATGATATTACAATTTACTTGAAACCAAGGTGAAATGAGGCTAGGGCTTCTTTTTAATTGTCACATATTATGGCTATATGTCGACATACTTGCCTTAAATATGAAGGGTCTTTGGAAGAGAAAGCTTTGCAAAAGACATATAAGATTTCGTAAAATATACAAAACATAAAGACAAAAAAATAAATAAATCCTTTAGACTCTTTAAGTATTTCCCTAATTCAGAAGGATCATGTTCAAGTCAAAACGTGTCTTATTTTCAAAACTGCCTGTGCTACAAACAATGGGGAATCATAGGTTCATTGTGTTGAGGAGAGCTTGGAATTTCTCCACTAGTTGCTGCAAAATATCCAACTCATCATTTGTTCTCTATGTTTGTGACTTATTTTCCATCATTGTCTCGAATGAAATTATGATTGCACCAACTAATTGGTTGAATTTCAAAAGCAAGATACAAATATTTTATTTTATTTTGGTTGAGTTCTCAATTAATTTTTTGGTTGTATGGCAGATAGAAGGAAACACCCATAGGTAGGGAATGTACGCAAGGTTTATCAGTGGGCCAAATAGGTTCACATAGTCTATAGCATGTGCATAGGGTTTTGGGTTGTAGAAAAATGATGTGGGCTCAAATAGAGGTGTACACAAGCTATAGAATATCTCGAATGTGGATATTGGTTAAAAATCAAGAATGGAAAAGGAAAAAGGCGAGAATGTAGCTCCAATGTTGTCTTGATGTAAATCTCAAGTGGATAAATATTACAAGTGGAAAACCAAAGATGATATTTCACAAGAAATCCCTAAATCTAATATAAATATAAGGTTAAAAGTTGAAAGAATCTCCTCCTTGGTAGAGTTTCCAAATCTATCTTTGAACGTTTTCTTATGGGGATCAAACCATGAATATGTCTTCATAATTTCTATTTCTTTTTAGTAATCAAATTCCTAAAATTGAAGGATTTTAAAGTCTCACACATTTAATCTCTTAATTGAGAATTTCAATATACAGTAAAAAATATGTTGTAAAACAACTTCAATATATACTAAAATATAAATTGTAAAGCATTTTGTCCTATTAATTCATCTCATGTTGTTAATTAGGTCTATCATAAGTGGTTATATGACATATTGGTATTATGCCCACACACGCTCTATTTATCTAAGTGACATGACACTACTTTGAGATTCTATATAATCTAATTTACATGGGTACTGTTAGCCTTGTTGGCATGTGGCCCAAAATGGATCCAAAATTCTCTCTAAGTCTTCAAAATCTCGTAAAACCATGCCAAAGAGAAAAACAATCACATGAGAAGAGCCCTTAGAATGGCGGAGAAACACTATCGGGAGGCCAAAAACACATAGAAACAGTGAAAAGCAGAGCAACGGAGGTCTGAACAGTGAAATACACAGTAGCTGGCAGATCTGGCCGATCAATGGTCCATATCTACTCAGCGAATAACAATCAGCGGTCACAATCAGCGGTCACAATCGGTAGTGGAAATCGATGGATATCGATGCAGACTACAGAACACTCACGACGACGACCGATGGAGTAAACGTGGATGTCAATCAAGCGCGCAGATCAATGGCCCATGTTGCATCACAGAATCACAATAGACCAACACAACAAAGCGCTAACCATCGGCCCGGGGCATGAGCGACATGCGATTGCGATTAATCACATCATGATATCACAATCGGGGAAACATTATGGAGCGGGGCCTTTATACATGCACATATGTGATCCAATTAACCGAACCCGACGATTATATAAATATTATTGCATAAGATTTGAGACTACCGAAAGTCATTTTCCTATGTATTTTGCATATTTTCGTTATTTAATGAAATACCATGAAACAATGCTGATGCGAACAAACCCGGACCCGAAGGGGTTCAGGAATAAAAATATATAATATTTCAGATCCGCCAAAGCCATTTTTTCAGGATTTTTAATGTTTTTAACGTATTTCAAAATACAAAAGGAAACCTTGGAGCAGGACTGAAGCGACTTGCGATAGCAATTGAGTATGGACCCAATAGAGGAATAGACCGTATTGAAGGACTTTTGAAGTCCAAAATGAACTTTGTTTTTCCGGAATTTCACAGTCATGAATGCATTTTCCTGTGTTAGCATAAAATGGCTGCATTTGGGATTCCAAAGGATTTCAAGGGCCCAAGTCACCTTTCCATTACGGAACAGAGGCCGGGAGACAGATGGCCAGAAGGGAAAAAAGCCACAGCACGATGCATCCCACAACATAAGCAATCATGGAGCATCGTTGGCACGAGTGAGCCACTTAACAATGAGGAAAATTACCATAATGTGGTTACTCTACTGTTAGAAAAAGAAACCTCCAATCTCATGTGTGTCTAGTCATGGCATCAATTAATTAAAGACAGAGGGGATAGATTAAGACCTCTCAAGCCTCAGAAGGCTTGAGAGAATTGTAAAAGGCCTATAAATATTTGAAAGTACAAATTTTGGAGACTGTGGGGACTCTGCTCCTCTCACTGTCTCATATTCATTCCAGCAATATACGCTTCTTTTGTTGTTACATTTTCAATTCCCATTTTCTCCTTTGTTCTAAGCTTGCACTTGAATAGGTTATTCGTCTTTTCTTCTGTATCTAATGCCAGATAACTATCATCTTATCTCTGCATTGATAAATTAGATTTGCAAGCATCATTTACTTCCTGTAGCTAGCCATTCATATGTGTTTATGTATGCATCTGCTGGTACAATCAATATTCTCCATCTATCCATTAAATCTATAAACTATTTAGCATTAATGGTCTAAACCCTTGTAAAGTTTAGGGTGTTCATGCATGTCTTGAGGCAAAACAGAGTTAAAACAGTCATCTGACTTGATCCAAACCATCATCCATTCCAATAGTTCAGAGAACAATTTTGAAGATTTATATGTTATCAGGCATCTCTGAGCTACAACCTAGGAGAGCTTCCTAGAGTGCTAACATAATTGGTGCCATTTTCGGGGAGAGGAGACTGAAGCTCAACTTCCCTGGGAGACGACACAGATCCAGCTTTGATGATAGAAAACGTTTGGGCACTTTTTCGGTTGTAATCATCTATCTGGTGACTCTACTGGAGGAAAAACCTCTTGGTGACTCCACTTCATAGTTCTGGCTCAGTTTGTAAGGCATACTCGGAGAAATCTTCAGAAGCCACAAGCTGACCTAGTGCCTGACCCTGAAAAAACCATCAAAGAAAGAAAGGCATTGCAAAAAGGAGCATCAAGTTTAGGTAGTTCTAAACAATATTCTATATTTCTTCAAGAAAATCCTGTAATAGAATAAATACATGTTGAGAGTAAGCATCTAATACTAGCAGCGAAGAAAAAATTTCAAAAATTCATAAAGCTCCTTATTCTTTAGGTTCTCCTTTTTTTGTAAGCCCAAAGGAAACCTCACCTCCTATCCATCATACTCCTTTAGTCTTGTCAGTCACTCCTCAACCCTCTGTCATTAAAACTTCCAGTACCCTTATAGCCACCACAGTTATCACAAAACCTACCAAAATGGAAAGAATCATAGCTGCTAGGTATGGACCTTTAGCACTGCCCACTCCTGTGAATGCCATGCCTACTGGAGAATACCATAAGTATATGCCTAAGTTCACTCGGACTGAAGGTGTTACAGCTGAAGAACATATTGAATCATTATATAGCTATGCTGATAACCTGGACATTAGTGAAGATGATGTGTGGATGAGAGTCTTTGTCCAAAGCCTAGATGGAGAGGTTAGGAAATGGTTCAAAGAACTAAACCCAACGTCTATAGCAGATATTGAGGCTTTAGATAATGCATTCCTAAAGCATTGGGGGGATAAGAAGGATCTACTCTACCACCACACCGATTTTGGGAACTTAAAGAGGGAAAATGGTGATTTTTTGTCTAAATTTAATAAGAGGTTTAACTGTATGTACAGCAAGATATCAGCTGAATTAAAACCCACAACTACCTCTGCTAAACTCACCTATGCTAGCACGTTTGATTCTAACTTTTGTCTACTATTGAAGGAGAGACGATGTGCTACCATGGATGATATGCAGGATGCAGCCTTGGAAGTAGAATCAAACATCATGGATGCAAAGAAGCTCAAGGGGAATGTTGATAGAAGGAGATAGAGGGGAAAATCTTCATCATCTTTAGATCCCAAGATAGATCAAATGACCAAGATGATAGAATCATTAGCCTCTGAAATCTCCAAGTTAAACGTTGAGCAACAACCTGGGAAAGGAAGAGTTCCTAACACCTTTGCTCCTAGAAATCCAAATCCATATAGAAGGGCTAATGAGAAATTGCAAATTCTACAAAGAAGCAAAGATGCCAATGAAGACCAAAGGGTGAAGAACCCTTTCCAGAATGTAGTCATGGAAGAAGAGAAGTTTGAAGAAGATGATGAGATCCATTGTATGGAAGACAAAGGTGGTGCCTCCTTTTTTACCTTAGCTGCCTATGAAAAGTCATTATTCAATGACCACATCAGCCAAGAGTGGGATGGTGAAGCTATTCTACAAACTGATGATTGGCACAGATATGATCTAAGGTCAAAGATGAATAATGCCAAGGAAACACCTATTCAGAGAGCTATTGTACCTGCAATACAACAAGCTAAAAAGCAGAAACAACCGATAGTTGATCCCATCATCCTCAAAGCTTTATCTCATGAGGTAAGAGGCCTTGACAAGTCTCCTTCTCCTTTTAGTTTTAAATTAGAAATTCAGAAGCTAAGCATACCTATACCTCTGATTGAACTAGTGAAGAATTAGTCCTTCAAGATATCTATTCTCGAGGCCCTTGAGCCTAAAGCCATCAAAGCCTCCACTGACTATGTAAATCTACAAGATGACAAACTAGTTGCTGTTCTCAGCCCAATGATTGAAAACTGTGATGATGGTTCCCCATCATTCTATGTCTCTTTGACTGTTCATGACAAAATCCTTCACAACTGCCTTCTGGACACAGGAGCCAGCCATAATCTAATGCCCAAGGCTGTCATGGATGAGTTGGTTCTTGGCATTACCAAGCCTTATCATGACCTATTTTCTTTTGACTCTAGAAAAGTGAAATGTTTGGGATTAATCAAAGACCTAGCCATCACCTTGTCTCAACTGCCCATGAAGAGCATGATGATGGATATTGTGTTAGAAGATGTACCCCCCAAGTTTGGCATGTTGCTTTCCAGAGGTTGGATCAAGAGATTCGGTAGAACATTGCAAAATGGTCTGTCCTATGCTACTATCCCAGTTTTTGGAGGTGAGAGTAGGAGATTATACAGAGAAGCTTAGTTGGCTTATATCATCAGTGATGAAAGGAATCCCATTAATCATCCCATCTATGTTGTCGACAGTGATTTTGGAGCCTGTATTCTTCAGATTGAAGAATCCCAGTTGGCCTCCATGCAGCTTAAGAAACCGATTTTCCAGATCACCGAGGAAGAAGGCCCACAAATTTGGGACATGTTCTTTGATGGAGCTCGCTCTAAGGAAGCTGCAGGGGTAGGTGTAGTCCTTGTGTCCCCCACACAAGAATGTATTCATTTATATTTCAAAATAACTTTCCAGGTCACAAATAACGTAGCAAAGTACGAAGCCTTGATACTGGGCTTAAACACTGCTAAAGAAATGGGCATCAAAGGTCTGAAGGTGTTTGGAGATGCAGACCTTATCATTCAACAGGTCAACAAAAATTTCCAAGCAAAGCATCCAAGGCTGAAAGCATACAGAGATGAGGTATGGAATCTCAAGGGTTCTTTTAATAGTTTCAACATTTCTTACATCCCTAGAATGAAGAACCAACTTGTTGATTCCATTGTTGTGTCTACTAGCACGTTAATTCCTCCTTTTCCTCCTAAATTGGCTTATAAAGTTCAGGTGAAATATAGACCATCTCTGCCTGACAATTTCAATTACGAAAAGTTTTTGAAGATGATGATGAAATTAATAGGCTTTTACAAGTCTTTGATGAATTTGTTGAAATGCACATTGGCCAAGAAAATGAAGCCATTGAATAATATAACCAGTCCAAGTTAAAGGATGAGATTGGTCAGGATAGCATTGATCAGCTTCCTAGTAACCATATACCCAAAGAATTGGTGGACATGACTGAATCCATGGGCATTCAATTAGTGCATTCTACCTCATATTATCCTCAAGGCAATGGCCTAGCAGAATCATCTAACAAGAGTCTTGTAAGGATAATCAAAAAACTATTGGAGGACAACAAAAAGAGCTGGGATTCCAAGCTGAATTTTGCATTGTGGGCTGATAGAGTTACCAACAAGAAGTCCATAGGAAATTCTCCATTTAAGCTGGTTTATGGCATTGATGTTGTTTTTCCTATCCAGTTAATTATCCTTGTGGCCAAATTCTTTCAAGAAGAACAGGATGAAATGAATGACATGGTAAGGAGAATGAATAACTTGGTTGAACTACAGCAGATCAGAGAGCAACTGGTTGAGAAGTCAAAATTTCATCAGAAGAAAATCAAAGAAACCTTTGATAGGAAGGCAAAAGTGGACAATTTCCAAGTTGGTGATTGGGTTCTCAAATGGGATGCATTGAAGGAAAAGAAAGGGAATCATGGTAATTTTGACTCCTTATGGACAGGTCCATTTGTCATCACTCAAATTGAGCAGAACAATACCTTTATTCTGCACAGTCTGGAAGGAGAAGAGGTTTTTGGTGGCCCAGTCAATGGGCGATTCTTGAAACTTTATTTCATTTAAGGATTTAAAGCCTTGATATTGTAAATATCTTTTCTAGTTTTTATTTTTTATGCAAAATAAACTCCATGCCCAATGGAACACTAGGAGATAGATTTGATTTTGGTTTTAGAGGAAAGGCATTGGTCTACAGTTCTTGAAACCTCACAAGGAGGCTTTCATCCCCAGAAGAAGCCAGTGTTAGACCTCTTGGCATGTGGCCCAAAATGGATCCAAAATGCTCTCTAAGTATTCAAAATCTCGTAAAATCATGCCAAAGAGCAAAACAATCACATGAGAAGAGCCCTTATAATGGCGGAGAAACACTATCGGGAGGCCAAAAACACATAAAAACAGTGAAAAGCGGAGCAGTGAAGGTCTGAATAGTGAAATGCACAGTGGCCATCAAATCAGGTCGATCAACAGTCTAGATCTAATCAGCAGATCATAGTCAGTGGTGGCAATCAGCGGTCGCAATTGGTAGTGGCAATCGGTGGATATCAACGCAGACTACAGAACACTCCCAACAACAACCAGTGGAGTAAACATGGACCGTCGATCAAGTGCACAGATCGATGGCCCACGTTGCATCACAGAATCACAATCGGCCAACGCAACGGAGTGCTCACCATTGGCCCGGGGCATGAGAGACATGCAATTGTGATTAATCTCGTCACGATATCGCAATTGGGGAAACATTATGGAGCGAGGCCTTTATACATGCACATTTGTGATCCGATGAATGGACCTGACAGTTATATAAATATTATTGCATAAGTTTTGAGATCTACCGAAAGGAAATTTCCTATGTATTTTGTATATTTTCTTTATTTAACAAAATACCACGAAACAACGCTGATGCGATCAAACCCGAAACCAAAGGGGTTCAGGAATGAAAATATATAATATTTCAGATCTGCCAAGCCATTTTTTCAGGATTTTTATTGTTTTTAACGTATTTCAAAATACGAAAGGAAACCTTGGAGCAGGACCGAAGTGACTTGTGATATCGATTGAGGACGGACCCGATAGAGGAATAGACCATATTAAAGGACTTTTGAAGTTCGAAATGAATTGTGTTTCGGCAGAATTTCACAGTCATGAATGCATTTTCCTGTGTTAGGATAAATCAATTTCATTTTGGATTTTGAAGGATTTCAAGGGCCCAAGGCACCTTTTCGTTACTGAATAAAGGCCGGGAGGCAGATGGCTGGAAGGGAAAAAAGCCACAGCACAATGCAGCCCACAAAATAAGTGATCATGGAGCATCACTGGCATAAGCGAGCCACCTGACAGTGCGGCAAATTACCATAATGCAGTTACTTTGCTATTAGAAAAAGAAACCCCCAAGCTCATGTGTGTCTAGTCATGGCATCAAGTCGTTAAAGACAGAGGGGATAGATTAAGACCTGTCGAGCCTTAAAAGGCTCGAGAGAATTGTAAAAGGCCCATAAATATTTGAAAGTTCAGAGTAACAAGGGTTCAACTTTTGGAGATTGTGGAGACTCTGCTCCTCTCAGCATCTCATCTTCATTCCAGCAATATAAGCTTCTTTTTTTGTTACATGTTCAATTCCCATTTTCTCCTCTGTTCTAAACTTTCACTTGAATAGGCAATTCATGTTTTATTTTGTGTCTAATGCCAGATAATTGTCATCTTATCTCTGTGTTGATAAATTAGATTTGCAAGTTTCATTTACTTCCTGTAGCTAGCCATTCATATGTGTTTATGTATGCATCTGTTGCTACAGTCAGTACTCTCCATCTATCCATTGAATCTATAAACTATTGAGAATTAGTGGTCTAAAGCCTTGTAAAGTTGAGGGTGTTCATGCATGTCTTGAGGGAAAACAGAGTTGAAGTAGTCATCTGACTTGATCCAAACCATCATCCATTCCAATAATTGAGAGAACAATATTGAAGATTTATATGTTACCAGGCATCTCCGAGCTACAACCTAGGAGAGCTTCCTGGAGTGCTAACAAGTACCATCCTCAGAGTGAGACGAAGTGCCCCATGCGTTTCCTCGAACTCAACTTAAATTACTATATTTCAACTCATTTAGCTTGAAGTTTTTTAAAGTATAATCCAAATTGCACATAAATGTAATGAAGTTAAATTTTAATCACTACATAAATTTTAGAAAAGACGAGTGAATTTGAATTGGATTAGAAGAATTTTTACCATTAATAATATACATCAATAGATTTTATATAAGATCATGAAAACATTTGATCATTATGATACTAAAGATTTGAAATGATTTAATTAAACATTAAATATGAAATAGAACACAACTTTGGCAGCATTACTCCACAATGTATATAAAAATTAATTAATTATCTAATTATCTATCTTTTAAAATGAACTATTGATGATACTAGTATCGAATAGGTATTTCCACATAGGTCTAGGTGTCTAAACATATAGGATTCATCTAGAAGGACCTAATATCTTTAGCAATTACTTTAATAAATGGAATTACGAAAGTAATTTACTCTTATAAGAAAAAGCATGTTAATATAATGAAATTCTAAGGTTATTTTCATTAGTGAATTAGTTGAATCTTAATCATTAAACTCAAGCGATGTTGAGATCTAATATCAATCATTAATCACTTTGGATATTAGAGTTGTGGATTCGGTCAATAACTCAAACTTATAAAAGGAAGGTTAGGATAAGGGAATGACACATCTAGGGAGCACATGTAGTAAGATCTCAATGATTAGGTGGAGAAGGACATTCTTCCAAGTTTTGTAGATTGTAAGTGTTGGGAGTGGGATCCCCCAAGGGCAGTTTTGGGGCTAAAAGCCCATGTTTGAGTCAAATTTTGTAATAAAAATGTAAAGAATTCGCATTTTCTGGTCGTAGAGCGTGAAGGTGTTATGTGTCATAAAGGGTAGTATGCCCTTAGTTTTCTAAAGTAAAGTAGGTTGTAAAGAGATCTACCCATGGTCTGCGGACCATGGGATTGTATAAAAAGAGCTAAGCTCTAAGTAGTTTTAGAGACATAGAATAATGACTAAGGTAAGAGAGTCGTAGCTCTGAAGTAAGAAGTCTAAGTCTTGGGTTGTAGTGTAGGTAGAGGCTCTGCAGCTGAGTGCACAGAGGCTTAGGATAGAAGTCCGTGGCTGAGTGCACAAACCCCTGCAGCTGTGTGCACAGGGTGGACAGAGTCTGTAAACATTTGGAAGATATTAATAAAGAGAGATATTCTGCAATTCCTGTGTCTTTGTTTTGTCATTGCATCTTACTATGTTATGTATGAATTTCCTTTATTATGCTTATGTGATGCGCAAATGAATGCAATTACATTGAATAATTGAACACAATTATGATTACCTATTTACGCAATGATAACTATAATTATTGGATAAGATAAGCAAGTCACTTAGAGTAATTTGGGAATCTACACTGCATGTTTCCATAGCAGCTCGAAAGTACCTGAGCAGCATGATAGGGTTGCGCAAAGGTCGATCATACCCTTTCACAGAGGTATTGAAGGAGAAGATAAAGGGATCGTCTTGCCAGCCCTAGAGCGAAGTGACTTGCGCGAAGGTAGGAATAGAGGGAATCAAATGACATCACAACCATCTCAAGGTGTTGAAACTTGGTTCCAGCATCCCCCCATACTGCTTCGAGTGAGACTTCAGTATACGCTCTGTGGGCTGATGCCGAAAAAGCTAGTAGTGTAGGGATTTGTTTGGCTAATTAACGTTGAACCTAGGTCAGGCCCCCTCAAGCCAACAAATGGTTCCATTTCCAGGACCAGAATCTACATAAGAGATGTGTGATGTTGTATCACTGGAATCCAACTAAAAAGGAGATTGAAGACTGGCTGGATAGGAGGATCCATGAATTCGCAGCGTAGGAGAATAGAAATCCACCACTGACAAAGGAATAATGGTTGGACAGATACATGTATATAGAGATCCATGAGATCTTTTTCTGCTCCTTCCCTATTGAGTTATACGAGTGGATTGCGAAGCTAGCAAATAGCCAAGGAAGGTCGAAACTTGACAGTCCTATTGTGTGGACCCAGAGCTAGTGCAGAGGTTGGAAGCATCAGAGGATAAGATCACTCACGCTCTCGATCATTGGCTCGATCTTTCCATAGGAGGATTTGTGACTGAATTTGTGGTCGACACCTCAGTCAACTACAGCGAAACGAAGTGACGCTTTTTCAAAGGACCGCAAGGTAAGTACGTAAAATGTTTGAATACTTGGATTAAAATGCTATTGTACAAAAAATGGGTTATGCAGCTACCTTGATGTTCGGAACTATGCGAAGCAGAAAAACTTATAGGAACGAGGAAAAAAGGTTTTGGAGTATATTCCATTGATTTCACCTCCGCGAGGTGACGAAGAAGAGATAGTGAATATTTCTCCATGAAATGCTATTTAGTTAATAAGACAAGGATTTCCGCGAATACCACCTCTACCAACACCACCTCCAACTTCACCGTTAACACCTCCACCACAGTTGAGTATGGCAAATAGAGTGAAGCTGCCTTTTTTTTTTTGTTCAAAGGCTTGGGAAATGAGGGCCTGAACCAATTTTGGTTCGTTGTGAGGGCTGTATGGGAAGCTCAAGGTGTTATAGATGACCATATAAAGAAGGTGACATTGGTTAGTGCTCTGCAAGATCACATGCTAACCTGGTATATTAAGTACTCTAATGATAACCTGAATGCTGGAGTGGCAGACATTCAGACAACATTGAATAATGAATTCAGTCGGCCTAAATCTGAGGCATAGTCGATTATCGGATCCAAAGCAATTGTGATGCAACTAGGAGAGATGCCTTGAGAACTAGATCAAAGGTTGAAATGTACAATATGTGAAGCCAACATGAACCTAACGAACGGACAGCATCGCGAGTGGTTTGTTACTTCGCTCCCGCCACACTTAAGGGTTGCGTTATCACACTAGAAGATAAACACTCAGGCGAAGGCTTTGGAGATTTCCATGAGACTACATGAGACTCTGATGCAAGAACCAAACCTGGGGGTTTAGTAGATCCATGCGCAGCTGAAGAATCTGTGCCTTGATATGCAAAGTCTGAAGCAGGACAAGACGGCTCGACCAGAGGTGTGCGTGGAGGTATGGTGCTTGAAATGCAAGAGTCAGGGACATGAAAAGGATCATTGCCCACTCTTTGTGAATTATATTACAGGAGGGGGACTGATGCCTTTGAGGCCAGAAGCTCAAGGAGGACCTAATGCAGGGCCTACATTATGGTGTTCTATCAGTCAGGTAGCGAGAAAACATGTCACAGATAACTGTCATTTGCTGCAGAAGTTTGTACATGGACCGCAATAGCTATTCTGCAACTTTTTTAGGTCAGTATGGCATAATGAGCATACTTGCAAGAGCTATGAATTGATGATGGATACAACTCCCGCCTATAGTGTTCAGACCAAAACGCGCCCCCCTCACCAGAGCGCAGGGATGACGCGAACAAGATTTCAAGGGCGTGGAAGAGGCTGAGGTGGCGGAGGACCTGGCAGAGGTTGAGGACAGTTGATTTGCTACAATTACGGAGGACCAGGACATTATGCTTGTTATTGCACTAATCCAATGCGTCCTTCGTGCAAGTATTGCATGTTATTTGATCATGAAACAGAAGACTGTCCTACGTTGATAGCTAGGATATGTGATAAAGGGGCGCTACCACCTCCGCCAACTCAGAACCTACAAATGATGAGGTCTGAGCTGCGTGAAGAGGATCCAAATGTAGATATAATGCTCAGGAGTGGAATCACGATAGGAGATGACAAGGGAAATTAGGCAGAAGACAGTACATGGGTTCGCAAAGCTCTAACGAAAGAGGATGAGTTTGATTTGGAGTGCACACGTGAAACCTTCGTGGAAGCTAAAAAGAGCTTCATTAAGGCCTCCACTTCAGGAAGCAGGGATCAGCCTGAGCAGGGGATGGACCCCTCTATGGTCACAACTTTCCTAGAGACCTGTATGAAGTTACTACGTGATAGTAAGGCTGTGAAGGGGTTGTAAGATCTCATCAATAGATGTGCTGGAACCACGCTGAGTGAGCCCCATGTAGTATGAAATATTAGGAAGCATAAAATAAGGATGGGATGGGAGATGAGACTGACCGCGCAGATAAGAGAGTATGAGATAGATTAGGTTATTTTGGACCTGGGGTCAGACGTAAACATCCTACCAAAGCAAACTTGGGAATGAATGGGGAGACCTGTGTTGCAATGGTCTCCGATTCAGCTAAGGATGGCCAATCAGCAGAAGATCATCCCCATGGGTGGCTAGAGGGGGTGACTGTGGATATTGAGGGAGCGAGTGCGTTGGCTAATTTTGAGGTGATAGAGATAGTGGATGATAGCACTCCCTATCCTGTGCTCCTAGGAATTGACTGGGCCACTGATATAAATGGGGTAATCAATCCAAAGAAGCAGAAGATGATATTTGAGAAGAAATCACTACGTGTAATAGTACCTCTAGATCTTGCTGAGGGATCGTGCTATATGGAACCAGTCCGTGATTATGAGAGTGATGACGATTTGGACTGTATCTATAAGATAACAGCACGAGATCAAGATTGGGTGAATCCCACCGTGAATGGATGGATTACATGGGATCGCTAGAGTTCTTGCACTCCAGACTCCGATGAAGAGTTAGAGCGCTCGCAGAACCAGTTACATGAAGTGACTATGTTGAACTGCAACATGATGACCTAATTTCTACGTTGTGTGTCCTCAGAGGTAAGAAATATGCCTACTTATGATGGTCTAAATGAGGTAGATATAATTTTGGATGCATTTGAAAGGGAGGTACTATAAAAGCAGCGCTTCCAGGCATTGGACTGGGCATTGTGCGCTACACCCTCAAAATGGTGGGGTACACACAAGGGAAGCTTTGATGATTGGTGCGAATGCAGGAGAATGATGAGAACACGCTTTGGGAAGTCGAAGATGCGAATGATAGGCAAGTATGATGGGCATGATGATCCATGCATGCATTTGGCCAAATGGACCCAAACTTATGGAGAAAAGCCCCAACCTGAATGGGTGCACTTGTTCTGTCACACCCTGGATATCATCCCAAGAACTAGTATGTAGAAACCGAGCTCCACCATGGTAAAACTGAATGGGATATCCTACATGAGCGATTCATGATGACATTTAGTTTTGAGGATGGGTTTGACAATATTGATGAAGTGCTACAAGAAGTAAAAGAAGTAATCTTTAGGATACCACAAGCTCCTTTAGACCAAATTCAGTCTGAATGGGCTACTCAGCGGAGTCACGCGCTATAATGTTGTAATGTAACTACTGAAGAAGAGGACAAGGATCCGCTGAAGATTAACATTCCAGAAACATAAGGCCACCGCGAGGTTCAAGGACCACAGATTGAGAACCCTGGTATAATCACACCATTGAAAACGAAACAAGTAAACATTGGTGCAAAGGCAGAACCCAAGTTTGCGGAGATTGGAGACTATTGGGACGACGTGACGGTATATAAGGTCACTGAATTGCTCCAGGAATACCAGGATTTATTCCCTTCTAAGTTTACTAACCTGAATGGGATAATTGGGGACCTAGGAATGATGAAGATTACATTGAAACCCGCAGCAAAGCTGGTTAAGAAAAGGCCTTACATCTCAATCCGAAATATAAGGAAAAGGTTCGCTTAGAGCTGGACAAGATGCTCACTGCATGCATCATTGAGCCTGTGGAAGAATCTGACTGGGTAAGTCCAATGGTGGTACAAGAAAAGAAGCAAAAAGATGAAATAAGGATATGCACGGATCTCAGAAAGCTGAATGACACTTGTGTACATGATCCTTTCCTGATTCCATTCACTAATGAAGTGTTGGACAATGTAGGTGGCCAAGAAGCATATTCCTTCGCTAATGGGTTCTCTAGGTACCACCAGATCAAAATCGTGTAGGAGGACAGGAGCAAGATGACCTTCGTGACTGAGTGGGGTTGTTTTCAGTACACTGTAATGCCATTCGGATTGAAGAATGCGCCTGCGATCTTCTCATGTGTAGTTATTGTTGCGTTCAAGGAATTTATTCATAAGTTCCTGGAGGTATAGTTTGATGACTATATTGTGTTTGGGCTGGTTAAGTGCCATGTAGCAAGTTTGAGCCTAATGTTGGATACCTTCCGAAGATACCAGATCGCGCTCAATCTCAAGAAGTGTATGTTTTGTGTTCCTTTTGGAAAACTGTTGGGGCATGTGGTTTGCATATAGGGACTGATGGCAGACCCCACGAAGATCGCGGTGATACTAAACTTGTAAGCGCCACGGAGTGTGAAGCAGCTACGTGCTACTCTGGGACATATGAGATATTACAAAAAGTTTATCAAAGGCTATACCCAGATCACTGTGCCTATGGAGAAATTGTTGAAGAAGGGTGTCACATTCTGTTGGAATGATGACTGCAAGAAGAGCTTGGATATATTGAAAGAAAATATGGTCACCGTGTCGATTCTAGTCTTCCCGGACTGGAAGAAAGAATTTCATGTGCATGTCGACGCGTCATGTGTAGCGCTAGGAGCAGTACTGACACAAGTTGGCAGAGAAGGGTTGTACCATCCTATTGTGTTTGCAAGCTGACGATTATCAAAAGCGGAGAAGAACTATTCCACCACTGAGCACGAAAGGCTAGCTATGGTGTATGCGCTCCAGAAGTATAGGCGCTCATTTTTCAAAGGCCATTTTAAGATGTATACATATCACTCCGCGCTGAAGTACCTAGTCAATAAGCCTATGTTGGGGGAGAGAATCTGCAGGTGGCTCTTATTGTTCCAGGAGTATGATTTTAAAGTTGTGAAACCTAGATGACTGAACACGAGTCTAGACCATCTATCGCACATTGAAACAGGGGAGGAACCCACTAATTTGGAGGAGGTATTGCCTAACGTGAAAATATTTGCAGTGTGCATCGTGGATGGTCAATTTGAGGATATAATATAGTTCTTAACGATAGGTACTACACCGTAAGGATACATTGTCTAGTAGAAGAAGGAATTAGTGGTGCACACGCCATATTTCTTTGTCGTTACTGGGCATTTGTACAAGATGGGGAATGATGAGATATTGCGACGGTATGTAACAAATTTCGAAAGAAGCAGCATCCTCGCAGATGCTCATGGGAGCACCATGGGAGGACATTATGCAAGAAGAGAAACCACACAGAAGATTCTATGCATAGGGTTGTGGTGGCCAACCCTTCATCAGGACACAAAAGCATATTGAAAGGCATGCGATGTATGTCAAAGGACTGGCAAACCATCATAAAGGGATGAGATGCCTTTGAATCCACAAATGACATTGCAACCTTTTGAGAAGTGGGCAATATACTTTGTAGGACCCATTCAACCCCAAGGAAAGACAAGAGCAAGGTACATTATCACCACAATGGAGTATTTCACTCGTTGCACAGAAGCATAGCCGGTGAAGGATTTCTTGGGCGCGACTATCGTAAAGTTCCTATTTGAGCATGTACTAACACGATTTGGTTGTCCAAATATCTTGATGAGTGATTATGGTACGCACTTCCTGAATGAGATGATCAGCGTGCTAATGGAGGAAGTTCATGTATACCACCACAATAGCACACTGTATCACCCACAGGTTAACAAGACGGTGGAAGCATTCAACAAAGTGCTTGAAAACACGCTAACCAAGGTTTGTATTGCTCAGAGAAGTGATTGGGACCTACGCATACCTACAGTACTATGGGCTTATCGAATGACATGCAAGAAGTTGACTGGACAAACCCCTTTTAGGCTCGTCTATGGCATTGAAGCGGTAATGCCTATGGAATACATCATGCCTAATATGCACATAGCAACGCTCATAGGTATGATGGATCACAGAGCCCTAGAGGAGAGACTCGCACAGCTGGATGAACTGGAGGAAGAAATATTTTTGGTTAGATTTCACCAACAGGTCCAAAAGCAGCGCGAAAAGGCATGACATGATCAACACATCAAGTTGCACACATTTAAGGTAAATGACCTAGTTTTGTTATATGTTAGTAAGTTTGATAAATTTCCAGGGAAGTTCAGGATGCACTGGTTAGGGCCTCATGTCATTAAGGATATTACCAACCGAGGAGTGGTACAGCTGGTCAAATTGAATGGAGAACCCTTTCCAGGAAAGGTGAATGGTAGTAAATTGAAGCCTTACACCGGCGGTCCGGCCATGAGACTAAATGAAGGTAGCACAGTCTTAGCACTCTATGTAGCTGAAAGGAGGTGCGGGACTATAAACTACACTTCCTAGGTTAGGAAGCTGCATGATTGGCGGATGGTGTGAAGCAAGGAAGTGTCACTGGGTCCACGGCAGTGCAGAGGGAGCAGTCCTACCTAGGGAGAAATCGCGCAGGTTAGACAGAAAGTGACCGTTAAAGTGACTGTTCATGAAAAGAGGGCAGAAGTGAGGCCAAATGGAGTGGGTGATTGACATTTAAGACAAATTTTATGGCTTATATCCTTGAAAATTTGCTACCAATCCAACATTAATGAACCGATTTTGGGGGGAACAGTCGGATTTGAATTTGAAATTCCCTATAAATTATGAGTAAGCCCAGCAAAAAACACTTGGAATTTTGAGAATTGAGTTGTTGCACACTAAGGTGCACATGAACCATGAATTCTTTCAAGATGATAGTGAGTTGCCGTTTGAAAAATTGTCAAAGGAGACATAGGAACTAGTGAATAGTGTCATGTCGACATGCGCAAAAGCTATGGACACTGAAGAAGTGGCAATTGAGGAGAATGTGAAGGAAATTTATATGGAGGCTGAAGAAGTTTCCCTAAAGGTTGCCGAAGTATTGGCAGAGATCCCTAAATCCCCGAGAACACCACGACTGAAGCCAACCCCAACCAAGGATATTGTGAAGGACAACAAGGGAAAGCTTCCTACCCTACCGTTGTGCGCCTCACCAAGGCGAAACCCACTGAAGACCACTGCACAAGAGAAAGACAAGGCTATAAACCTAGAAGGCGAGGAGGAAGATATCAAAGACATCCCAATGGACAATGAGGATGTGGGAATGGAAGTACAGGAGGTTGAAACCCAGGGTGCGGACCCTATTACGCAGTTACTGGAGTATGTCCCTTTGCGCAAGCCTAAGTCCAAGATACAAAAGGACATTGATGAAAGTAAGACTCCCCTACAAGCCCCTACGCTATCGAATGAAATTTCTTTCCACGGTCCGCATTTGGCACAGGTGTCGATACTGAAGCTTAAAGACTAGAACTTGGCAGACCACGAGAAGTTCCTGCAGCTGATGTGACACATCATAGACACAAATAAGGGAATAACTGCCTTGGAGAAGTGGAGGTGGCTTAAGGGGGTAGAGAAGGCAGGATTGCTGAACCTTCTCAAGGTGTCACACTACAACCACACCCCGTTGATAGTTTTGGTCATCAAGTAGCTACTCTGCTTGGTGCATGATGGGTTTTGTGGCTAGAGGAGCTAATACCCATCATAGATATGTTGATTCACCACATAACGTGCCTGTCGTACACAGGCAAGAATCCAATGATGATCTTTGGTAGCAAGGGTGGCAAGCAGGCTCTCGCAGAGTCAATGAAGGAGAAATTCAAGCTAGTGAAGAAGCCACGGGGGTATGCTATCTCCAACATCTACAACCCGGCTATGAAGGTAGAAATGCAAATACTTGCAGGGAAGGTGATGTGGAATTTCCGCGCTGATGAGGTGTCGTCACGCTCGCACAGAAGTACACGAAAGGAGTCTAGTTTAACTAGTCAAACTACCTTCGCGGAGAGTTCCTAGCGAACTTTTGTGAAGCACAAGAGAAAAGAAAGACATTCCACTATGCGTCGCTCTTGTTGTCGATTGTGCTAGTAATGTGGGAGCTACCAGAGGACAGCTAGTTCCCTTTAGTCACTCCAGACCTTCTGAAGCAGCGAAGTACACTTCATTGTGGGCGACCAAGGACATGCAATGAGTTCGGAACAGCAAGATCTTCTGGATCTTGATGGAAATAAATATCAGTATGGCCATCAATCATAAGCTGTGATTATCACCCATGGTGTACGCTAACCTGTAGATCTATGCCAAGTTTAAAGCTGATTTCCATCGAATATCAATCAGGGGGGGAAGGACCCTGCGCAGAAGTGGTATGACTTAGCCTATCTGGCCCCAGATGATGCCATCGATGCGGTGCTTGATCAATGGCTGGCAGAGTGGCGCATTACCATGGAATTGGCGGTGGGTGGAAGTAAGTCTGCCGCGCAGAAGAAGAAGGAAGAGGCCGAGCTGAAAATGGTACAACTGGTCGAGAAGAGGAAAAAGGAGGCCACTAAAAAGGCCCAGGTAGAGCAGGCAAGAAAGGAGGCAGGAAAACAGATAAGTGGCACAGAGAAAAGCTTTGACAAAGGCGCAGGGTTTCCTTCACCTAAGACCGAAGAGGAAGACACAGAGCAGCATGAAACAAACCCTCAAGATACATCTGCCCGCATTAAGCGCCCAAGAGAGTTGGAGAAGGGAGGGTCCAGAAAGAAATCCAAGGCGACCAAGACCTCACTGGACCCTATCACATTGACGAAGGGTGACTTACATGATATCAGTGACACAGTCAAAGATGTCACCACAGAGGCCCTACAGAAATTTGAACAGCAACAACAGATCATACTAGGGGCTATCCAGATCAGGTTGCAAGAGTTGCAGAACCACACGCAGATTGGTACGATGTCTACTAACTTGGCCATTGGCACTTCAGAGGCTGCCAATATGATACACACGAAGGCTTCCAATGTGATAGTGTTGTCGGATGGAGCACTAACCATGGAAAATGAGGCTGACATTCCCACTGTCAGCGCCTTGAAGGGAGTTGGGCTGAACTTGGCAGCGCTTCCACGTGAAGAACTCCACCTCTTGCAGGATGGAGTAATTGCATAAATGAGGGCCCGAGAGCACCGCACCCTCCAAGTGATTAGAAAACACTAGATCAACAACAAACAAATGGCCCTACATAGAAATGTTGCCATCGCCGCTGAGACTGAGGCGACCAACCAGTGCAAGAAGATCATGCAGGTCGTTGAGGAGGCACACATTAAGTCCCAAAGCTGGCCATTCCAGAGGAAGAGCTAATCGAGGTCTACATCCGTAAGTTGGCCACATGGGTGTGCGACACTAAGACTGAGATGGCGCGGGTTCAGCTGGAGTTGAACCTGTATATTATAGAGCTATCGTTGAGGGCCCAGCTTTCAACACTACCATAGGTAAAGGAACAGTGGGCGACCGTTGTCATAGAGGCAGTCGCAGTGGTGGAAAGTGCAGTAGCAGACTGCACACAATTGTTCGAGAAATCATTTTAGGTCCTGACAAGCTTGTAGGAGGACCCAAATGTATAGACGCTAGAGATGGAAGCATGCGAGCTACAGCAGTGCTACGATGAAGTTAAGGGCACAGCGTGAACCGTCGCGCTGACACAGAGGTTAGCTAGGCTGCAGGAGGCCAAGCAGTGGAAGGAACAGGTGGACACAGCGCTGCATAGTGAAGTTGTGTTGAAAGTGCGACTAAAGCCCTGGCTGGAGGAAGCTTACACAGTCACAGAAAATATTGAAGGCAAGCTTTCAACTCTACAAGCGATGCAACAAAAGCTTCAGGCTAACAGCACAGGAGTAGTGACCGAGAAGATATTGGAAGATGCGAAGCAGGCGGAAGCTTAGTGCACGGCCGAGGTAGCGGTCATACGGGTTGAGCTAGATGGACTTCGCACAAAGATCTCTGCACCTACCAAGTGACTCGAGGGCGAGTCACGATGTTTGTTTTGGGGTCATGTTGGGAGCGAGATCCCCTAAGGGATATTTTGGGGCTAAAAGCCCATGTTTGAGTCAAATTTTGTAGTGAAAATGTAAAGACTTCACATTTTGTGGTCGCGGAGTGCGAAGGTATTATGTGTCATAAAGGGTAGTCTGCCCTTAGTTTTGTAAAGTAAATTTGGTTGTAAAGAGATCTACCCATGGTCCACAGACCATGGGATTGTATAAAAAGAATTAAGCTCTAAGTAGTTTTAGAGACATAGAATAATGACTAAGGTAAGAGAGTTGTAGCTCTAAAGTAAGAAGTCTAAGTCTTGGGTTGGATAGAGTATGTAAGCATTTGGAAGATATTAATAAAGAGAGATATTCTGCAATTCCTGTGTCTTTGTTCTTTTATTGCATCTTACTATGATATATATGGAATTCCTTTATTATGCTTAAGTGATGCGCGAATGAATGCAATTAAATTGAGTAATTGAACGCAATTATGATTATCTATTTACATGGTGATAACTATAATTATTGGATAAGATAAGCAAGTCACTTAGAGTAATTTGGGAATTTGCATGGCACGCTGCCATAGCAGCGCGAAAGTACCTAAGCAGCAGGATAGGGCTGCGTGAAGGTCGATCATACCCTTTCGCAGAGGTATTGAAGGACATGATAAAGGGCTCGTCTTGCAAGCCCTAGAGTGAAGTGACATGCGTGAAGGCAGGAATAGAGAGAATCAAATGACATCACAACCATCTCAGGGTGTGGAAACTTGGTTCCAGTATCCCCCCAAACTACTCCGAGTGAGACTTCGGTCCGCGCTCCATGGGTTGATGCCAAAAGGGCCAGTAGTGTAGGGATTTGTTTGGCTAATTAACGCTGAACCTAGGTCAAGACCCCTCAAGCCAACAATGAGGAAGAAGGAAAAGGGGAAATAAGGGAGAAGGATCTAATAGCAAACAAGATTCAAGGATAGGTTTTGCAGAGAGTTTGATCAGTTGGAATAACTCGAGTTTTTCTTGTTTGTGTTTTTCCTCAAAGGGAATTTTACTAGAAAATAAACCATTATATTTGACAAGCGTCATCATTGGGTAACAATATGAACCTTAATTCACCTCCAAACTTAGTCAAATCATCTCTTCTCACAATTTATTACATATTTTGATAGTATTTTATTTAATGACATGAGTCAAAGTAATATATTATTCCTAGTGGACAAATATGCATTGAATGCAGGTTTGTAAGAGAAAATCATGGAATTTTGGCTAATTAAGGGTTGGAGCTCAAAAGAGACAATGAGGAGATATTGTATGAGGTAGATCCTCCTCATTTACTCCTCCCTCATTCGAATATTCCTCCATCAATCACACTAACTCGGAGTACAAGAAACCAAGTCATGGAGATCAAAAGGAAACCGAGCAAGCGACAGTCAAAGAGCTCGTTTATCTCGAGTTTGGGAGCCAAGCCTCCCTAGATTTAAGGAAGTCATTGGATACTTCAGTTGTATAAATAAATAGGCCTAGAGCCTCATTAGGATTCGAATTTTTGCTGTAAAAACACTAGTCATTTTTGAGTTCAAGACTTGTGGAAGACATTGCTATGTAAATTTATGTTTTGATAATGAGAATGAGCATTTCCTTGATCCAACACTGAGTTAACTTAGAGGGATGAATCTCGTGGGTTAGGGCCCAACCCTAGAATCAAATGATCCTCTTCTTGTATTTGTATTCTTATATTGATTTCATAGATTAATGGTTGAATTGTCTTTAGAATTATTTCATTGCAAGTAGTGTAGATCTGATTAGTTTGCTTATTAATTTGCTTCCATTTATGCTTTACTTCAGCAGTAGTTTAGAAGAGATAAAGGAAAAACAAAAATATGTCAATAGGTGGTTTTTGCCTCACTCCTTCCTTCAGGGATCAGGGTTTGAGGAAAGAACTCCTATGCAGCCCCAAAAAGACAAAATTCTAGTTTCTCATGGAATTTAGGGTTTTATGTACTTAGGCCAGCATTTGATCAGTTTGCAAGAGTAGGATTTAGTTATCATTTCTTCTATCTTCAGTCTTACATTATATCTCATCAATATTCCATATTATTCTGCAAGTTTTCCTCATGCATGAAGTAGGCAGTTAGATCATGAAATTCTATTTTCCTATATCATTGAAATTCTTCTTGTTTACATGATTTTTGGGTAAATGTCAATGTTTGATGCAGCGTAGTTGTTTCAGAAGTATAGAGATATTTCATAGTCAACAACCTCATTCCAAATTCATCCATCCATCATCATTCTCTACTTTCACTAAAACCCTCACCAATTTCATCATTTCACAAGGAAACTTCTCCAAACTTGTTGAGCAAATCCAACCATCTCCCGACCTTGGTTTTGAGTTATGAAGTGGTCCTAGGCACTCCCTTGCCTCATTCCATCCACCAAACACCTTCCCTAAACCTTCCATCACCTTCAGCACCCATCCTTTTTCTCTCGGCTATATCCTGTAGAAATACAGGGGATCTTGTAGGTTTTCAAGACACCCTGTAGGTTTTCCTCTAGTGGCCTATTTTGAGGCTGAATTGAGGGAAAAGCCTCTAGGAATCTAGAAAAGTTCACCTACTGGTCTCCCCAACATTCTAACCATCCACCAACATTCCTAAGCCACTTGCCACCTCACCAAAAGAGATTAGCTTGCACACTTTCACATAAAAAAGAACAAAAAGAAAAACATAATTTTTTTAGTCATTTACATGCACAGTAGTAGAATGTTTGATGTTTTGAATTTGCATGCTTAGGACAGTAGGATTGCATACATGTTAACTTATCATTCCTTTGAAGCATAGCCTCTTATAAATTAGTTAGAAAATGGTGTGTTTTTAGTATTTGATTTCAGTCTTTTTCCTTACTACAGTAGACAAGCTTTCTCTTAGAGTAGATTTCTATTTCCCTCATTAGTAATCAAGCTTCTTGTGAATCCATAGAAGTCTGGTTTGAAAAACCCTAGTGATCTATCACCAGCTGAGCAGTGACAAAGAGAAGACCCATCACTTTTATCTGTGTATACAGCATTGTCACCTCCAAGTTTATATCAACCCCGGGTTGATAAAGTAATATTGGTAGCCCCAGGAGTTGCAACACTCTTGTTGCAATACTAGTGCTCATCACTTTTTGGTGCCATTGCCAGGGAGGTGTCTGAGTAATATGTGATTACTACTTTCTTTCTTCCATTTATTGTCTCTGATGTTTATCTATTAGTTTCATTTCTGCAAAATCAATTTTGTTTGCTTTCTTTTCCATTCTGCATTATTTGCTTTCCTTTCCATTCTGCAAGTAAGATTTCATTCAAGAATTCTTTTTTTATTCAGTCAATTAGTTTTCATTTAGTCTATAATTTGAATTTTGAAATTATTTTCAAATCTTGAAAAAAACACAAAACAAAACAAAAACACTTCTTTCATGCCTCGTAGGAATAGGGATAACTTAGGGCTTCAAATAGCCAACCTTCCCTCTTCTTCAGTGGTTGTGAATTGGAGGAACCCTTATGTGAGAAACTAGTGATATTTGAAGAGCCTACAGGGGGAGTAGAAGAAGAAGAACCCATTCCAACTGACCCAACGGCTGAAAATAGAAATGACAGAGGAAATAGAGAAATATTTGAGGGTGCCTTCCCGATCAAGGAAACTAATAGGGATACCAAGATGAATAATATAAGCCCCTCTCCATTCCTCATTTCTATGGCCTGACCTCAGAAGATCCAGACACTTTCTTGTTTGAGTTTGTTGTTATATGCAGAACCTATGATTACACCAATGATGAGCAGAAGTTGAAACTATTCCCATCCACTCTCAGGGATACAACTTTGCGCTGGATCATGGGTTTACCTGGGGATAGCATCATAAATTGGGCTCAAATGTAGCAAGCCTTCAACAACAAGTATCAAGACTACTGCAGTTCTAAAGACACTAAAGAGGAAATTTTTAGGATGACCTTAGGGCATGATGAATCCCTAGAGGATTATGAAGAAATATTCCAGCTTAGCTACAAAAGGGCCAGGTGCACACTTGACCCTGAGTCACTAAAGCTATTCCTGCTTAGAGGGGTAAGGGAAGATCTTATGGATACCCTAAACTTTCTAGCAGGAGGAGACATATACCAGTTACCCTATGGGGATATCAATACTATATTTAGAAACCATTCTAGGGAAGCTAGGAAATAGGGTACGAGTAGTCAACCTATGGTCAGTCCATCCTCTTCCAATACATCCATCAAGGGTGAAATTGGAAACATGCTGGAAGATTTCAAGAGTGAGATGCTACAAACCCTTGCCCTACAGATGGACACTATGAAAATTAAGAGAAAACAAGAGGAAGCAGAGAGAGACTTAGCCATTTTCTTCCCTAGATGCACAAGGAGGCACCCTAGGAATGAATGTCCATTAAACCTAATTGAAGTCTGCTCAATCTATGAAGAAAACCACTCCATGGACAAGTGCCCTTCTCTACCTAGAATAGAGATGTATATCAAGGAGCTGAAGGGGTGATTGAATAGCTCTGCTACATAAATCAAAGGAGACCTCATGGGCCTTGACCATACCAGTAGGGCATGCAAGGGTCATCCCATGCATATTACAACCCCAACCAGACCACATTCATTCCCTCTTAGGAGGGCCCTTCTCATCCTTCCTGGTCTACACCTCCTCCTTGGTCCTTTGCACCTCAGTATCATTTCCAGCTAACCAACCAATCATTTTAACCATATGCTCTGCTGCAGCCTCAGTGGAATGCACTGCCCCAAGGGAGGAGGTCTCCATACAACAATGCTCCAACTTTATTGCCTTCACCACCTGCTCAACCACAAGTTTTACACCCTACTGCACCTAAACAACCCCAGATGCCTACCTAGCCAAATCCGAACCCGAACAACAAACAGGCACAACAAATATATAGTGGAGAGACATCCTATCCTACTTATGTTGTATAGATTCAAGAAATCAACCAAATATTGGGGAGAGTACTCCTAAACAACCAACCTCTACCTCCACCTAGGGAGAGTGAGGAAGAAAGAGAGGAAAGCATGCCTAAAGTAAATCCACCAACCTTTCCTAAGAGATTAACCCAACCAATCCAGCCTACCCCGGAAGAGACTGAACTTCTTTTTATAGACATTTTTGGGCACTTCAACCCCAATAATAAATGTCCATAAACTGGGGGCTCCTAAGTCCCTAAAAGTGTTGCTTCACTGCCTAAAGGAACAAGGTCAGCTAATTACATCGTCTCCTAGAATTTCTCCACTGAAAGATACTCATAAATGGTCAAAACTGGACCATACTGAAAGCACAGTGTAGAGGGTGCAATGCATATCACCTTCCCAGTGTACAAGTTGTGATGCATACTGAATTGCTCCTCTGTAGGGTGTGATGGTCGGGAATGGACAAATGGCAGGGACAACATGCGAGGTGGAAGATCATGGAATCTTCCAGAAGCTTCCCCTCTGACACTTGCCTCTCTGTTTTCGACCAGGGATGAGTAAGAGATCATCATTCTCTAAGTGGAAGCAAGAACTATCAGAGAGAGGACACTAATCAAGACCCAGAAGATGACTCACCTCCCTATAATCATCTATATATGGATCCCTCATCACAGAGATCTAGAGGCTGGAATTTTGTATCTTATAGAGAAGAGTGTTGTTGGTTTTCTGGTGTACATTCATAGCGTTGGGTGATCTAAGCTTTACTTGAGGTGAAGAAGGGCTTTCTTGCTGGAGGATGATGCTGGGTCAGAACATATGGTTGTAATCCTCTTGCTACTTTTCATCTTAATAAAGCTATTCAAGTTTTCGTCCATATTCTTGCATGTTTACTTATATATGCATTTGTATGGTCAACACACATCTGGTCCTGTGTTATTTATGAATATAGATCTTTGTTCTTCGATAGTAGTATGTTGCTATGATTCCACAGGTGCTCTTTGAAGTTGGACAGATGAAGAAGAAGCGGCAAATCTCTATCGAGAAGGAGAGGAAATCAAGCGCAAGACTAAGGTTGGTCTCCTTTGTTCCACTCCTATCTATTTTCATAAAGGAAAGCGAAAATAGACTTTATTGTTTGTTTCTAAGATAGCTACCAGTCTTAGTGGGAATAGCAGCATCCGAGTGGACACTATTCCTGGTAACAAAATGGTGACTCCACTGGGGAGCGACTAGATTGTTTGTTAGCATATCTATCTTTGTTTCTTTTATAAACTTATAGACGGAGCCTGAAGCCAAGCCAGCTAGCCTTCAAACTACATTTTTTATACAAATGCAAAGTAGATCAATGCTACTTCAGTCTATCTCTGGGTTTTGTTTATGAATTAAACAATCGATCTGCAAACAATCTAATTTCCCAAAGTAGTGGCTCTAGTAACCTCTTTAGATCACCCCTTTGTTTTACATATACTGAAAATTACTTACTCAGCCTAAATCCCTGAACTGAATTGCAAACTGTGAGTGAAAACTTGTTTAAAGTCTCACACTAGTACCATCGCACCCTGCTTCAATGCAGACTGTATGCATCACACTTCCCTAGTGCAGTAAGTGTGCTGCATACTGAATTCACAGTGTGATAGGTGCGATGGTCAGGGAAGGTTAACTTTACCTTCAAACTGTGGTTTTTTCTCACTATTTTCAGTCCTATTCAGGAGTTTCGCTATCTGTAGTCAGTGTATCTCTATAAAAACCCCCTTCTCTTGCATTATTCCACCTCCTTAGTGCAAAGAACTGTAAGTGTTTTTATGTATTGTGCGCCATTTTCAGTTCTCTTTTGCAAAAAAATAGCATAGTCGAACTGTCGTTTCTGGATCTGAAAGTGTCATAGCTATCGTTTTTAGTTTTAGAAGACAATCTCATTGTTCTTGATAGTCAATTATACAGTTACTATTGCATATGATTTGAATTAGTATTTTTTAAAGTGTCGAAAAGAAATTTTCATT
The DNA here is from genome assembly GCA_000404065.3 of Pinus taeda. Lineage (NCBI taxonomy): Eukaryota > Viridiplantae > Streptophyta > Pinopsida > Pinales > Pinaceae > Pinus > Pinus taeda. The sequence goes on from APFE031349902.1 coordinate 90,788, forward strand.
TCAAAATCGCAAAGTGTCTCTCTTGCCTTCACTCCATTTTGAAAAGAAATTTGTTGAGTATTGTCGCTTTAAAAGTAATTCAGATTTTCACATAGCTTTCTTATCATCATTCATACATTAAGAAGGCTGAAAACAAATACATGCATGTGCATTTGCATTTTGACTGCTTGCTTTGATTTAGGACAGTGCATTTAGCATGTGCTCTGTGCTCTTTGCAGAAAGATTCTTAACTTTCTTTCCTTAGTAGCTAGGATTTTCATTGCCAAAAGAAGATTAAACGTTTGTTTATCATCTTAGAGTGCATTTTAGGAATTATATACACATCACACGGTGAACCTGAAAGGCAAATTTTTAAGCAAGATCAACTTAAAATAAATTTAATGAAACTAACAACGCTTTGGAACCTAACGCACAATATCTAGAGGTCTAGGCTAGAGACGTATTCCAACGTCATAAAACCTGGTAACTATTGTTTTCAGTGTTGGTTGGGTGATTCCTCCATTCTTAGGTGACAAGTGCCAGTACGGAATTGTGCTCCCATCTACCGTCGAGTATATTCTGGGAGACCACAATAGGCTGCATCCTTTATCCTTAGGAAGCCGTGTTTTCCGCCCTATTGATTGCAATGCACTGAACACAGCATTCGGGAAGATTGACTGTCGTACTGTAAAAAGTATTCTGCAGTTTTGCGATTGGTTTGGTAATCCCCTTTGCCTAGATCTCCAGAGAAGTCCATTTTTCTCCGTTTAAGACTCCTTAAAGGAAAATTTCCTCTGAGCGCTTGTCACTTCAGGCTCAATAAAAATCGAAGGCGACTAGAGTCATCTTTTGTTTTTTCTCGACTCTTTAAAATTGAAAAAACAAGTTGTGT
>APFE031349902.1:105887-118180 GCA_000404065.3 Pinus taeda
AAAATAAAATTATGAAAATATTGTTTGCAGGTCAGTAGGAGGACGATCAGAGCAACAAAAGAGAACCAAAAGAGAACCAAAAGGGACTTGTCCATCTCATACTTTTATTTCTTCATTCATTATCCTTCATCATTCCACAATTCCTTCCATTTTTCCACTCATTTTCCTCAGTTTGCAAGGGTTCTGTGTTTTCTATAGGATTCCCTATAAACCTACAGGATTCCCTGTAAACCTACATGATTCCCTGAAAACCTACAAGATGATCCTGTAGGAATTATAGTGGCTAGGGAATCCTAAAAGAAGTAACCCTAGAGCAGGGGGATGGCTTGCCCATATCAAAAAAAAAAATCCCTACTTCACCATCTCACCGCCATACCTCTCTCCACCATAATCACCCCTACATTTATAAAAAAAAGTTAGTTTTCAAAAAAATTACAGTTTTCAAGAAAAACACAGAGAAAAGAGGATGAAGACAGAGAGCAAGGGGACAAAACCTGAAGGTTGTTTTCCTTATGCAAAAATCCCTAGACCCCTTTTCTGCCCATGTCAGCCATCCTCTGGTTACAGTAGTAGAAAATGATTAAAAATTTTGAGGGAGAAGCAGCTACAGGACATCTTGTATGAAGTCTTGCAGCAGCCTATCCCACAAAATAGAAATCACAGGTTGCAATCAGCTTCAAGCATGGAAGATCCAAAGGTATAAGAGGCTCCTCCAAAGCCTAGTAGCACCATCATCATCATCATCATCAACACCAAGTATTTTCACATCAAAGAAAATCATCAATGGAAAATGAAATAAAGGAGAAGAGCACATGCAGCCAACACACAACACATAATTCATTTCTTCAACAAACTTCATCAAGGCATCATTACCACAGGTAAGTATCTCACTTCCACTCTCTCATTAGAATAATGTGATCAAAAGATGTAAAAGTTGTGAAAGAGTTGGTTTATAAGTGAAAGGTGGCCAATTAACTTGGCCACCTTTATTCAGTCAATGAGGAGAAAGAAGCTAGTCCTCACACATGTGGCAGCATTCAAATCAATGAAAAGAAGGATGAGGTCAAAATTAGTTAAGCTGCAGATGCCTGAAGTGGGAGTTGATTACAAGGTGAAGAGAATGATGATGTGGTAGTGGGAGCAACGGTCCAAAAATAGATATTCATACCTTGGCTACTAGCACACCACCTCACTCAAATCACCCATATGAGGAAATAAATGTTGATCCCCATGCATAGAAGCATTCACATTCTCGAGGCTCACACTAGAAAAGGCGCTCTCGGCCCTCAAGCAGTTTACATGAAAGCCAAATTTCATTTTTTTCCTATGCAGGACCACCTGCAGGATCCTATAGGGTACAATATACCACCTATAGGATTGGCAGTGAGCAGCTTTAGAAGGGAAAAATAGAGGATGGCTTCATCAAGCAGTGTTAAGGAGGTAGGCTCTACATTTCCCCACATTTTTCCAAGTGAAAGGAACATAAAAAATATTCTAGTTTTTTGAAAGTGATTACAACATAAGGGAATTGTATACACATAATTTTCATTTACATTTCCTCCTTCATTAAAATTTGCATCAGAAGTATACGCTCCTCCATACATCAAAGAAAATGACAAGGGGGTTTAATAAAAGGGAACCCATCAACACAGTGAGGATTCATCAGCACCCTCCTGTGCTAGAGATATTCACAAGGCACAATTGGATGGGTTTCTTTGAAAAATTGAGGGGGTATGAGGATGAAGTAGCTAGATATTTTGCTCTCTCCCTCATTCCACTGACTAGGACCCATGCCACTGTTGTGGTGAGAGGCCTCTCCATAGATCTCACCCCTGAAATCATAGGCCAAAATTACCACACTTCCCTTAGGAGTGCCTTGGAGAAAGAAGGACAAGGGAAATAGCCAAACTGCAAAGAAGAAATTGTTTTTAGAAGGAGAGGAGGCCATGGAAGACAAAAATGGAGTGAGAAGAGAAAGCCTACCATATCCTTGGAATGAAATTAGCTACCACCTTATAAATTATATCTCGCGTGAAGGTAGGTAAAGTGTGGTATATGGATACCTCTTTAGGCTTCTTGAAGAATTGAGGTTTGGAGTAGACACACCTCCTCAAAATAGACTCAGCATACCCTACTTCCTTCTTCAATCATGATAGATATGAGCATGAAGGTGCAAAAATGAAACCACCAACAACTAGCCCATCATTGGTTAATTAGACTTATGATAGAATATGCCCTCCAAAACCTCAGAATTCCTATCACATATTTTCAGAGACATGCAGATAGAGGAGGATATAAAATCCCTTGAATATGACAAGAGCCCTACTACCAATGAAAGGGATGAAGAAGAAATTGAAAAAGATGAAGAAGACACAGAGTGGGATGAAGAGGAAATAGATGAGGAAGACGAGGAATAAAAAGAGAAGGAAAGTGGTGAAGAAACAAAAGAAGATGCAAAGGAGGGAACTGATGAACATAGTGAGGAACTAGAGGGAGCAGAAGAGGAGAAATATAAAGATGAGAGGGGGAATGGAAAAGAGGAGGTAGAAGACAAGGAGGAATCACCCAGGGTATCTCCAGAACCCACTGAGAAAGAGGCAATAGCTGCCCTCACTGCCCTTAGTACCCCTATCAAATAAAAAGGAAAAAGACAGAGACAAACTCCATTGTACATGAGGACAAGAAAATGAACAACAATAAGGCAGGGAAAACCTCAAACTCCCACCAAGGTTCCTATTTTTATTGAATACTCACCTAAACAACAAGAGAATATGACCCCTCTTATGCAAACTCAAGGAGAAGGATCCTCAGGACCAGCCTCCCCCAAGTCTCCTATCACTTATGTGAGAAGGCCTGTGACTAGATCTACCTCATCCAAAGGAAAAGGCATCCTATAATATACACAGAAGGACCTACAGGAAGCAGAGGAAATCCTACAAGAAACTCTACTAAACCTATAAGATACTCAGAAATTGGATAAAGAAGGGAGTGTGCAGGAAGAAATAAAGAAAGAGGACCCAAAGATGAGGGAACCTAGTCCTCAACCTAACCTTGACTCCAACTACATGTTTATTGAAGGGGATAGGGTCATTCCACAAAAAATTGTCATCCCATTATTCTTTGATCTTGAGAAAGAAAGAGCGAGAACACATATATGGATGCATATTGCCAAGTCCAAGGGATGGAGGACATAGGTCACATGAAGGAAAAGCTTAAAGATATGGGCAGAGAACTGAGTAGCCTGAGGGATAGAGAGGCAATGATGAAAGCTCAGTTGGAGGCAAAAAATGCATGGTTAAATGGACAACTACAAGAAAGAGAGGATCAATTGGAATCCATGGTCAGTCTATCCTTAGAGGCAATCTAGTGCAGGATGCCAGCTAAGTCCTATGCATTATACCTTAAGGAACAGTGGTTTTAGTTCCAAATCAAGACCCTAGCACAGAGAGGCACTATGCCCTTCCAATATTATAGACAGTTAATTGATCTTTGTGATCAAAGCACATAGAGGATAGGGCTAAACTATCTGAGTTCTATGTACAAATCTGAATGTATGGGACCCTGATGCAAAACTAGGGGATTTACAGTTGATGGCTTTGGCATCATGGATGAACCATGATGAAGCAAGGGTTGTTGAAATGAATAAAATAATGGCAAGGGAAGAAACAAAGCATCTCATGATTAGAGTTCAGCAATCAAATCCAATGGTTGTCATCAGCACAAATAACTTAATTGCAAATGACCCTCAACTTGCACCTAGGTATCTTTCTGCCCAAGGGCAAGCAATTACACATTTTGAGGATATGTTTAGGTTGTTAGGGGATGACAGCATGTAAGCTTGCCAAAGGAGATGGAATACTTTGCCCTACAGTTTGAAAATCAGAGTGTACCATTCTCCTTAAAGAATGAGAGAAGCATTGAATAGGACACCCATGTACAAGAAAACCCTCCAAAGACTCAAACTCAATTGGAATGGCTTGAGACTCAGTCCACGACTACTCTTAGGGATGTTATAAGGAAGGAAGGAAGAGGAAGAAAGAAAACAGTGGGAGGAGATAGAAAGGAAAGCAGGATTCTATGCACAGGAAGAGGAAACTACAACAGAAGCATGGGATGTCAGGGATGCCACTAGAGCTATGAAATACATGGATATTGATTGAGTTTCTCAAAGGATGAGAAACACTTTCAATAGGGGGTGATGATAAGCCTCAACATTGGGTAACTATATGGACCTTAATTCACCTCCTAGCTTAGTCAAATCAACTCTTCTCACAATTTATTACATATTTTGATTGTATTTTGTTTAATGAGATGAGTTAAAGTGAGATATTATGCCTAGTGGAATAATGTGCATTGAATGCAGGTTTGTGAAAGAAAATCATGGATTTTTGGCTAATTAAGAGCTGGAACTTGAATGAGACAAGGAGGAGAGATTTTAGGAGGTAGATCATCCTCATTTACTCCTCCCTCATTAGAATATTCCTCTATCAATCACACTAGCTCGGAGTACAAGTAGCCAAGTCATGGAGATCAAAAGGCAGTCGAGCAAGTGACAGTCAAAGAGTTAGTTTATCTCTAGTTTCGGAGTCGAGCCTTGCTATATTTAAGGAAGTGTTGGAGACTTCAGTTGTATAAATAAATATGCCTAGTGCCTCACTAGGATTCAATTTTTTGCTGTAAAAACACTAATCATTTTCAAGTTCGAGACTTGTGGAAGACATTGCTATGTAATTTTCTATTTTGATAATGAGAATGAGCATTTCCTTGATCCAACATTGTTTTCACTCATAGGGCTAAAGCTCTTGGGTTAGGGCCCAACCCTAATAGCAAAGGCTCCTCTTCTTGTATTTGTATGCTTAGATTGATTTCATAGATTTATGGTTGAATTGTCTTTAGAATTATTTCATTGCAAGTAGTGTAGATCTGATTAGTTTGCTTCCATTTGTGCTTTACTTTAGCAGTAGTTTAGAAGAGATAAAGGAACATCATAAAGCTATCAATAGGTGGTTTTGGCCTCACTCCTTCCTTCAGGGATCATGGTTTGAGGAAAGAACTCCTATGCAGCCCCAAAAAGACAATATTCTAGTTTCTCATGGAATTTAGGGTTTTCTGTACTTAGGCCAGCATTTGATAAGTTTGCAAGAGTATGATTTAGTTATCATTTCTTCTATCTTCAGTATTACATTATATCTCATCCATTTTCCATCTTAGATCATTGAAATTATTCTTGTTTACAAGATTTTTGGGTAAATGTCAATGTTTGATGCAGCGCATGTGTTTCAAAAGTATAGAGAGATTTCATAGTCAACAACCTCCTTCATCCATCCATGATCATTCTTTTCTTTCACTAAAACCCTCGCCAATTTTGTCATTTCACAAGGAAACTTCTCCAAGCTTGTTGTGCAAATCCAACCAGCGCCCAACCTTGGTTTTGAGTTCTAAAGTTGTCTTGGGCACTCCCTTGCCTCATTCCATCTGCCAACCACCTTCCCTAAACCTTCCATCACCTTCAGCACCCATCCTTTTGCTCTCGATTGTATCCTGTAGAAATACAGGGGATTTTGTAGGTTTTCAGGATATCTTGTAGAACACATTAGGACATCCTATAGGTTTTCCTGTAGTGACCTGTTTTGAGGCCGAATTGAGGGAAAAGCCTCTATGAAACTAGAAAATTTCACCTACTAGTCTCCCCAACCTTCTAACCATTCACCAGCATCCCTAAGCCACCTGCCACCTCACCAAAAGAGATAAGATTGCATACTTTCACATAAAAAAAGGACAAAAGAAAAATAGATTTGTTTGTCATTTATATGCATAGTAGTAGAATGTTTGATGTTTTGAATTTGCATGCTTAGGACAATAGGATTGCATACATGTTAACTTACCATTCCTTTGAAGCATAGCCTCTTAGCATTTAGTTAGAAAATGGTGTGTTTATAGAATTTGATTTCAGTCTTTTTCCTTACTGTAGTAAACAAGCTTTCTCATAGAGTAGATTTCTCTTTCCCTCATTAGTAATCAAACATCTTCTGAATCCATAGAAGTCTGGATAGAAAAACCCTAGCGGTCTATCGCCAGCTGAGCAGTGACAAAGAGCAGACCCATCACTTCTACTTGTGTATACAACATTGTCACCTCCAAGTTTGTTCGAACCCCGAGTTGATAAAGTAAAGTTGGTAGCCCCAGGAGTTGCAACACTCTTGTTGCAATACTGGTGCTCATCAATATGCTAAAGATTAATCTAATGAAACAACATATTTAAAGGGAAAATATTTATGTGTGCATGTGTATGAGATTGGTGTCATTATTTTTGTTATGTTGTTACCTTTTATGTACGTGTTAAAATTGCAACAATGCTTTTATTGAGTTTATCTACTAAAGCAATTAATTTATAGAAAGGAATTTAGTAGAAAATAATTAGCCAGAAGTTGGGGCAAGAAATTAACATGGTATCAAAATTGTCTCTCTAAGGGGGCAATTTATGAAGTACTTCACATATGCATAGAAGCCAAAAATCATACAAGAGTTGTAGGGTTAGTGTAGGACCAAACTTTTGAGGAAAAAATACTACTAAAGTAGGAAGAAATGAGGTGATGGTTATATAGTAGAAGGAAATGATAAAAGGAATCATACATGGCCATATGTAGTACAACAACATAGGTGACAATAGATGCAAAATTTGTAGTTTCAATGTCATACAGGAGATATGATGTTGTACAAAACACAACCAAACGTAAGCAGTCGCACAGGAGATGACATAGCAAATGATTATAGAAAATCGCCACCAAATTCATCCCTATAGTTACATGTGATTGTATGGGATTGCATCTAAGAAGTCAGAGTAAGAAGTGAGAGGGAACCGTTCTAGCTTGAATAAGGAGGAATGTTGGAAGCCAATTATGTGCTATTTGTATCAAGACTGAATAATAACTTTCTCTCAATCTTAGTGATGGAGGGTAAAAGGTATGAGGTAATGTTCAAGAGTAGGAAAGTGCTCATTCATCCAAGGATATTAGCCCAAACATAGTAGTTTCCATTCAAGTTAGAGAGGGAAACTTATATAGGTTGAAGGGAAAACTTGTTTAGGCTTTGGTACATGACAATGAAAACCTATGCAAGTTGTGGTAGAAGAGGATGGGACACTTTGCATCATAGGGCATTGCCAATATTGATAGAGTGTCCCTAGTGTCCCAATATTCAGTGTTGAGCAGTATGGTGTTTATAGAGGGTGTGTACTTAGTAAGATTATTAAGGATGATTTTTCTTCTAGTGAGAGTATGTCTGAGGGGATTTTGGATCTAAGTCACTTAGATGTGTGTGGATTTATTTCAATGGAATCAATGCAAGGAGCATTATACTATGTCATTATTATTAATAAATATTCCAAGAAAACTTGGATCTTCTTCATGAAGACCAAGGATGGGGTCTTCAGTGGATTTTAGGATTTCAAGACTTAAGCTGAGAACCAGACAAGCATGAAAAACCAAGGTATTGAGTTCAAATAATGGGGAAGAGCACACCTCCAATGACTTCAAGGATTTCTACAAGGAGGTAGGGATCAAGAGGGATATGACAGATTTGTGCAACCCTCAATAGATTGGGCTTGTGAAGAGAAATAATTGATCCATAATCGATTTTGCCCAAGAAATGATACTTGACCAGGATCCATCTATGTTTTTGGGGAAAAGGCATGCAACACTATAGTATATGTGTAAAACGTGAGTCCTAAGAGGATATTGGGTGAAAATACTCTTGAGGAGGAATTCATAGGAGTGGAGCAATAGATAGGACATTTAAGGATCACTGGTTTCCCAGAATACATCCATGTGTTTTTGGAGAAGAGGACAAAGATGGAGCCTTACATGATCTTCATATCAACACAGAGGATGACAGTTTTGAGTAGAGATGTTAAGTTAGGGGGGAAATTGGCATCCAAGAAGTCTCATGAGTTGCCACCAGTAGTCACAAAGGATGAAGAGCATGAGGCTCCTAAGGGAGAACAACATGTAGAGACTTCCACTTTAGGGATTCAACATTTAGGTTGGGAGGAGATAGTAGCTACTTCCAGTTCCTTCTGATGACGGTGGTTTGAGCAGACATTAAGAGATGATAAGGAGCATGTGGAGGCTCCTAGGAGCACATTTCAGTAGAGCATGCCTCTTAAGAGGTTTTTGAACTACCTAAGATTAATGACTAACATCATTGAGGAGGCAACAAATAAAGAGCTTTGGACGAAATCCATGTTGAAGGATGATGCATGGGACATTTTAGCCAAGGTCAAAGGGGAAGCTAATTACATATGGTTCTTCTAGAAGTATGTTCCTCACTAAGAGGGAGTGTTGATGATAGTAGCACTGGAAAAGTACTTCCACACAATTCTAAGTGTCTTGATGAGTGGAAGTCATCCAAAAGTAATTATAACCTTAACAATTATTTTAATTAATAGAAATATTAAAGAAAATGAATTTTACAAGAAAAAGTGAGTTAATCTAATGAAATGCAACATGTTATTTGCATTGGTGAAATAAATGAATATCAATTGTTCATGTCAAATGAAATTGAGATCTAATCTCAATCATCAATCACTTTGGAGACTAGGGTTGTGAATTTGGACAATACCTCAAACTTATAAATGTAGAAATTCCCACCTGTAGATCACCTGGTAATGCAATATACTAAAGCAAAACACTTGATCTACTTCTACAAACAATTTAGCGGAAGCTTAATCGAACATGAGTAACATCAATAAGAACACATATAACTGATATGGAGAAATCAATCACACATAACATAGAAGATATAACCCGGGGAAAGCCTCAGCCTAAAACCCCAACTCTATATTATCATACAAGTGGAAATATAACCAATATTACAAAAAGAATCAGCTCAAAAGCTATCTTGCTCTCTCTGCAATACCTCTGCTGCTCATAGACAGTCAAAGGCCTCTATCTAACCTCTGTTCTGCCCTCCAAGCCTCCTATTTCTTTGTGCAATTCTGATTGGGGTCTAGTACAACCACTTGTGTGAATTGGCCTCTTCACACACTCACTAACCTCTGATCCAACTACGCAGTCCTGAAGGAGATAAATCCTCATCATGGATGAGCTTCCTTTATAGGAGAAATATTCATCCAACTAATAGTACATTGTCCCTTCTCTGATCTCAACTGGGTCTCTGTCTGAACTGACATGCATGAGTTATTCATGAGAGAATCTTCAGTTATCTGAAGTGTAGAAGTTATATGCAAGCATGCATTAACTAACTGAACTCACATTAATTTAAACAAACTGTTTAAATCAATTATAACTGGACTTGACTTAGTTAATTGAGCCAACTAATTACTACTCAAATTAGAACTCATCCTTATCTCTTTAACTGATGGATAAATTCCTCAATTAATGGATAAATTGTTGCATGTCCTCACATAGACTTCATGTTTGATTTTTCATAGCTAATTAACTCATGGAGAATTAATTAATTTATTTTCAAACAGGTGTTAAGTTAAAATTCGAATTTTACTTCCAATTTTTAGTCCAGGGACTGACTAAAATAGGAATCCATCTTGAACTTCTAAAAATAGAAATTCTATTTTTAGCACTTCCATTTCTCATTCCTTGTTGCCCAATCCATCACTGGTACCCAAACTGCTATTTTTAGCACTTCTATTTTTATCATTTCTTGTTGCCATTTTTCAACACTCGCTCTCAACAAGAAAGGCTTCAACTCAAACCCCATCATGTACCTCTGGAATGTTTTGCATGCAACACTTCTACCAAGTGTGGTTGCTCCAGCAATGCTCAGAACAAAAAAACTCCCACTGACCTCTCTGTTGAGCTAGAAACATACTTTGATGCTGAAGCTCTACCTACTGCTAACAAGTGCTCCCTCTCTGACCTCTGATTTGCTGCAACACTCCATGCATCTCGCGTCGTTGCACACCTCTCTGTGCCATCCTGCACTGGTGCAACACTCCTGTGCCTCTCGCATCGTTGCAGCCTCCTAATTCTACACAATCTTGGGACTCCTACAGTGTATCTCTCTCTGTCGCTCCATCTGCATCTGTCTCTACCTAATTAGTTAGTCCTGCTACTCCTCATCGGGGCTCCTATAGCAAAGTCGAATCAAATAGGTTGGGTACCTCAAGGATCCTACCCCTCCTCCTTGGGACGATCACTCCACATTTCCCCACATCCTACGTGGAGGTATGGTTGCATGTGATCCCTCTGCCCACTTGGCTCGAAGTTTCCCCCTACTAGATGTCTCTGTATGAGTGGATGCCTCCACTATGTCTCCTCTCGGCTTCCCCAGTTGTGGCTGCTCCATCACCTTTGAAGCTGCTTCATCAATCGTGGCTCCTCCACAATCATCTCAGACTTCTTCTGGCACTGAATGTTGAGAGGTAATGTACTCTCCCTCTCAACCACCAAGTCTCCATCAGTTTCCTCGTTGCTCAAGGCTTTGCATGCATCTTGAACCTCAAGAGTATACAAGTTCTTGACCCGTAAATTGATCTGCTTCACCTATCTAGTGATGATGTGTCTAAGGAAAACCTTTCCCTTACTAAAGACTACATCATAGCCTCTGTCTTCTAGCATCGCGATCGACACCAAGTTTCTATTCAGTCCTAGTACATACTTGACATCGGTCAAGGTAAGGCGAGCTCCATTCTCCCTCTGAAAAATAACCGTGCCTACACCTAAGACACTATACTTTTCATCATTACCCATCGCTATGAGCATTTGGAGATATTTCTCCTCCAAAGTACTGAACAAACTCTTGTTGCAGGTCATGTGGAAAGAAGCTCCACTGTTAAGAAACCAACCACTTCCCACCATGGATGAAACCATGCATGCGAACAGTGTGCAATCCAACTCGAACTGTGAGACTAGTGCCTCACCTTTCGATCCTTCCACGGATCCCTTCTTGTATTTCCTCAACTAATAATTTTTAGAAAAATGGCCCACATCATGACAATGAAAGCATCGCACTTTCGATTTGTCAAACTTCTTCCCACCATGAGAAGAACTGGATTTGGAATGAGAAACCTTCTCCTTCCCCTTCTCCGCCTTACTCGCTAAGGCATAGTTTTCTTCATCCTCCATGGATGAAGAACCATCTCTAGTGCTTCTTTTTATCTCCTCCTGCATCAAATCTGACCAAAGTCGTTCCCAATCTGGTAGTTTCTCTCTTCCATTAACCGAGTCCTGGTAGCTATGCCAGCTCTTAGGAAGACCGAGGAGTGCAAGACTCACCATGTCATCATCAGTTGTCGCGATCCCTACACTTCCAAGCTCATCCTTGCATGTGGTGAACTTGTTCAGATACGTAGAGATCATGTCGCCCTTCTCACACTTGATCTATTATGATATAGATCTTTCATTGTTTTCCACATTGAAAATGGTGTCTCCTTCCCATGGAGACTTGAGACTATGTGATCTCAAACTCCCTCTAGAAGGATTTTCCTTGCTCTAGCCACACCTTTCTTCCATTCAGCCAATTCAGCAACACCAATTGGCTTGAGGACTTCTTGATCAATGAAGTCCTTTAGACCATTATTCTCTAGTACTGCTTCCATGTGATCCTTCTAGGCTATCTGATTCGAACTGCCATCAAGGGCATATTCAAGTCTCAAACCATTGAATGCCATAGGTGAAATAGAGATGTGATAAGAACTCGATTTCTATATTCAGGAATCACAAACTTCACTCTTCTCCCTTCTTGTAAATTTTTCTTCCTTGATCACATGTGCTCCAATACCATGTAGAAATTCCCACCTGTAGATCACCTGGTAATGCAATATACTAAAGCAAAACACTTGATCTACTTCTACAAACAATTTAGCAGAAGCTTAATCGAACATGAGCAACATCAAGAACACATGTAACTGATATGGAGAAATCAATCACACATAACACAGAAGATATAACTCGGGGAAAGCCTCAACCTAAAGCCACAAACTCTGTATCATCATACAAGTGGAAATATAGCCAGTATTACAAAAAGAATCAGCTCAAAAGCTATCTTGCTTTCTCTGCAATACCACTTGTAGGTTTTAACCCCGTACAGAAATTACCTGCATACGAATTCTAAATCACAGGAAAAATAAAAATGCGAGAGCATAACACATAAAGCACATATACACATAGATTTCCCACTAGATCCCAAAATCAGGACTACCAACTTGATTTTTCATTATGTTCCTTTCAATGTTACAGTACATATTTATACATGTCGAAGCATCCAATACCATGGACCAAAAACCATCGCGTCCAAAACCATGGACCAAAAAACCA